>SJYA01000996.1:278228-405718 GCA_006410615.1 Neotragus moschatus | reverse complement strand
GAGAAACCTACTTTACTTACATTAATTTGTCCTTTTTCTTAAAAATAATACTTTAAACATATTTTAGAAAGCAATACATCAAATGGTTTAAATTTTCTTTGATAGCGTTAGTGTCTCCTGGGGTGAAATTACCAACACACATTATATTCGCCATATATTTTATACTTCTCAAAATCCTTCACAAGTACATTTAATACTGAACTATCAGTAACCTTCGAATACTCTGAAGTAGTTTACAAAGCTTAATTATCTTCATTTTCCAGATGAGGAAACTTTGTCCCAAAGAGGTTGACTTTGGCATAAGCAAACATTTATTAACAGAACCAATATAAGAACACAACATTTAACATTAATCTTGTAAAGCCAAGAGCTTCTGTCACAAGGTAAAGGAGAAAGGGGAGATGGGATAAAATAAATAATAGATGGAAAATGAGGCAAAAAACAAAACTGACAAAAAACATCAGCAGAAACCTCTTAAGCTCTCAAACTGGAATATAAGGCCATAACGAGACATGATAAAGTCAGTCACAGCATAGAATTCTATTACTCAGGCACACATAGAATCACAGATGTGACTTTAGATATCATTAAGTTCAGCCTTACAGAAATGAAGGGCCAGCTCTAATGTTTTAGGCCTGAACTTAAACGTCATCTCTTTAAAGATGCTTTCCTTGATCATACTCTCAACAACCTCTGCTATTATGCCATTTGCATAAGGTGTTCAGTAAATGTACTCTGAGCAGATGAACCAGAAAACAGTCAGCTGGCTAATACAAAACAAAGGATCTAATTCAGAGAAACAAATATTTTTACTTAATATTAACACAAAACAAAAGCCCACTCAGAAATGTCAATGAATACCCAGTTTTCAATGCAGCAGTTTACTTGTGTACCAGTAAACTAAGTTTCAGAAGTGATACATTTTTGGCTTCAAGACAGTCCAAATAGATCTATATTTTAAAAGGAACTGCCTCTAAGCTGAAATATTACAACTTCCATTATCAAATAAAGCAATACTTTTTTTGAAACCAGTCTAGACAAACAGAATCTGCTGGAGTCTGAAATATTTTTCTTTTATGATCATGAACAGACATGGAGCAGCAACAAACTTAAGGCACTAAATTGTAGCCACATAAGGACTTTATTATTAAAGGAGTCTTGTTCAATGTGAATTAAGAGTTGGCGTGTCTGTATACAAATGAACTAAAACCTGTAGTATATCAGAATGATATTGTACATGCTCATATCTGGTCCTTTGGTATATGGATTCAAAACCATTTCTTACTAATGAAGTGCTTCATTTTCCCTTCAAAACACCACTGCAATGTTTCTAGGATATTTTGCAATTTCATGTCACATATCATATTTTCACTTGTGAACCCTACCAGAAATACTGTAAGAAATATTTCAATAGTCTTAAAGAAGCTAAAATTCAATTTGCTACTAGCTCATTATCTTTGCACAGAACTCCAGAGTTTTGATCTGACGAGAAAATTCCCTTGAGAAAAAAATACTTTTAGATCTTAGTTGCATGTTGTGGGGCAAGAGAAAGGGCAGATGAAAGAGACCTTTTTTTTTTTTTTTTTTTTTTTTTCCAGAATATAAACATGATTCATGGTGTAACCGCAGGCAGCCAAACTCAGCTACCGTTAAAAAATAAATGAAAGGATCAGCTGTGTCTCAGTTGAAAATTTTCAAGTATAAAGATCTAGGGGAAACATTACCCAATTTTACTTTAATCTGTTCTCTTAATTTCCTAACCAGCCTCTTGAAAATTGTTGACTGCTCACAGCCACAAACCCTTACAACTGAGAATTTACCCCACAGGTATAAATTCTTGGCCAGCTTCCCTCATGGAATTAGCCCATCACTGCTTCTTCTACAGGTCTGAGGGTATACCTATTTTCTTCTGAGTGTTCCCTCTTAACTTTTGCATTGCTTGGCCTAATAGGAACAATAGCATCATTTATAGTACAATGGAGCTTAATGAAACATTTTGACATGTATTCATTTCATTTAATTCTCAACAGTCTTTGCTGGTACATAGTATAGATATTTGGAGAAGGTAATGGCACCCCACTCCAGTACTCTTGCCTGTAAAATCCTATGGACGGAGGAGCCTGGTAGGCTGCAGTCCATGAGGTCGCTTAAGAGTTGGATACGACTGAACAACTCCATTTTCACTTTTCACTTTCATGCATTGGAGAAGGAAATGGCAACCCATTCCAGTGCTCTTGCCTGGAGAATCCCAGGGACTGGGGAGCCTGGTGGGCTGCCGTCTATGGGGTCGCACAGAGTTGGACATAACTGAAGTGACTTAGCAGCAGCAGCAGCAGGATAGATATTATTATCCTATTTTTGTAAATGAGAGGTAGATTTCAGGAAGGTGAATTAAATTGTTCTGAACAACACAGCTGGTAAGGTGTGGCTCTGGGACTGGAATTAAGATCTTGAGACTCTCTATTCAAACATTCTTTCCAATACATCCCTGTGATTTTAGATTCTGGATTCTATTGAAATTCTATGCCAAGATGTTGGCTCTTATCTAAGTAACTGAGAATTTGACCAAAATCGTATTCATAGCTTTTAAAAATGCCATAACTTAACAAGAAAGTGAAACAGAATTAATATTGATGTGTGTCTACCTAGATCTTGTCACATGCTAGGTGCTTTATATGTTACCCCCATTCATCAAGATAAATCAACATCAACCCCTGCTGAACTACTTTAATCCATGTGCTATTCTAAGATTCACATGCATAATTCTAACCCATATCAGTCATTCCTATCGTATCACCCACAAAATATGGAACTTGAGGCTCAAAAAGTTAAATGACTTGTTTTTCCCAAAATTGCACATCCATTATATGGCAATATCAGAAAACGAAATCAGGCTGCTGGTTCTAGTAAAGTTTGAGTAAATAAAATGTATATGTTATAAACTCCACCCATAGGAAGCTAGAAATGATCAAAAAACACTTGCTGAATGTCCAGACATTATTTTTGAATAGTAGCTACATAAAAATAAAAAAAGTCAACTTATTTAGTCTTTCAGTTTCCAGTTTCTTTCACAAATCATTTGACTCTCAACGGTATCTACTATGTATAGCATGTGTATTGGGTATATCTGTTATGTATATTACCTATTATTGCAAATTATGTGCATAGCAGTATCTATTGGGTTGGCCAAAAACTGTATTTGCATTTATCTACGTTGTCTTACAGAAAAATCTGGATGAACTTTTTGTCTAATCCAATATTATATATATTATCCCTATTTTACAGATGAGTACTCTGTCATTTTAAAAAGTTAAGTAATAAGGTTAAGATTTGATGGTTAAAATTTTTTAGAAAAAAAATAAAATGCAGGCTTTTTCTAAATTTGAGATATCTTCTTACTAACATATAAGCTTGAAAAAAGAATAGAGAAAACTGTCTAAATAAGAAAAATAGGCATATTAGCATAAAATAAAGTTCAGAGCTCAGTTATACATTACCACCTAAGTTGATTAAAAGGAATTATAAACGAACAGCAAGAATTCTAAAATCTATGATATAAAATAATCTTTTAAACACATCTGTGGAAACTACTAAAGAATGGACTACTTCATATAGCCCAGAAAGCCAAAAACAAAAAAATAAATACAATCAAAATCTGATCTGTAAAATCATGACTACATGGAATTTACTAAAGCCACATATTGTAGAACTGAGTACCATACTTTTAAGTTTGAAAGAGGTAAATACATAACAAACAAAAAGACATATTCTCTACACTGAAATCATTATATATGAACCCAAGAAGTTGTATGGACTGAAATCATAAATGGCTTTAAAATGTCTAAATTTATGGATGATTTTCCTTTAACGGAGTTGGTCAAGAAAGCTCTAAAGTTAAGATAAGGAAAGAACCCTCTGTTGTGGACAGCAACATTTTGAAGATGTTAAAAATCATATATTCCTTTCTGCCCAGCATCATGGCCTTTATTGAAATAGATTGTTTTGTTGAATAAGATAAACAACTTCTTTTCTCAGTCTTTGCCCCCAGGTACCTACTCCTCATTTAGCAGAATAACTCCCATCTTTCTGTTTTGGGCAGACACTCTTCTATCGTGAACTCTGATGGCAGCTTATTGTCTTTTCCCTAACATCTGTCTTGGGCCTGTGGTACAGTCTCAGACCTTTTGCTTAAATAAAAAATGTAGAGACACAAATGTCTACTTCTTAAATCCTTATTTAGTTTTCTACTTTTAAGAGAATAAATAGATTCAACAGAGTGTCCCCTGAGGCCAACAGACACTGCTTTTATTTTAGATACGTAAGTACCTGAATGCCCATTCTGATCTGTCTAGACATGGTTCAAACACAAGGCCCTGCAGGAACCAGGCAGGTTGTTTAAATGAGTCAAGTGGACAGGGCAGAAGCAAAGGGAAGTAGTGAAAACTCAAGTACACTAAAGCCCTCATGCTCCTCAACAGGGATCTCATTAAAATCTGTGAAGAGCACCTAGAGACAAGTTTTGCAGACTGGGTAGACCTTGCAGGACATTCTGTGATGCCTGGAGAAAAAAGAAGAACCAGAAACCTGGTATTTCCTTTCAGATAACACAGTGACAGGATAGCAGACCCTTTATCAATATGAACTTGTATATGCACATCCTGAGAAATTAGAAGCAAATACCCTTCAGCTTGTATAGATGCTCTTGAAAAAAATAGTTATTACTGAAAGGTACGTTTTGTTGTTGGTGAAGAATGTATTTTGTTAGGTATAACACAGCACAGGTACCATTCAAAGTTGATAAAGGCAAACCCCCTACCTTCCGATAAACTTGCAGTGTCACAGAGAAGATAGTTATCTGATAATACAAGGCAGTGAAGTTTAGGCTTAAGTAGTACAGCAGGCAATACTGACAAAAAGGAATAAACACTTAGTTCTAGCATTATGGAGAGTATGTAGTTTGTGGGACAATACAGACATAGACTTACCCTATCCTGTGAAGGCTAAGGACCAGGGTGAAGTTGAATACAGTCACACATGTGGCCCTAAACCATATAAAGACCCTTATTTAAAACCTCCTTTGGGTGGCAGTAATGATCTTGTAGTCTATCAATGAATCAAATCAACATGGTGTACACCTTAAAATTACATAATGTTTTATGCAAATTACATCTTAATAAAGCTGGAGGGAAAAAAAAGTCTGAAGGTTAAAATTGTCCTAATTTTAATTCTATACCAATGTCTTCCAGGAAAGAGCCCAGAAAACAAAACTGACTTATTCAAAGTCACAAAACAAGTGAGAGGCAAAGCCAGGAACCAATTTCTAAGTGTCCAACTTGTATTCTTCCCTAAACAGCACTCTACCTATGNTGTCCTAATTTTAATTCTAGACCAATGTCTTCCAGGAAACAGCCCAGAAAACGAAACTGACTTATTCAAAGTCACAAAACAAGTGAGAGGCAAAGCCAGGAACCAATTTCTAAGTGTCCATCTTGTAATCTTCCCTAAACAGCACTCTACCTATGATAACAAAATAAACATACAGAGAAGACAGATTATGAACTCTGATCACGTTAGTTTTTAAATCATTCATTCTGATAAATATAGTCATTCATTCAACACATTTACTGAGGAGTTCTAGGCTAGACCCTGGGTGTAAGTTGCTAAACACAACATAAACAGTCCTGCCCTCATGGAAAGGCNTAACAAAATAAACATACAGAGAAGACAGATTATGAACTCTGATCACGTTAGTTTTTAAATCATTCATTCTGATAAATATAGTCATTCATTCAACACATTTACTGAGGAGTTCTAGGCTAGACCCTGGGTGTAAGTTGCTAAACACAACATAAACAGTCCTGCCCTCATGGAAAGGCAGTACCCTGGGGAATTAGATGTCTACAACCTGGAGCCAAGGTAGTTGAAAGCTTGTAACATATTCTTCCCTTCTTATCTTCCACTAATGGGATACGATTTAAAACTCTTCAGTTTCATAGTGGAGATAGCAGTCTCTCCTATGGTTTATATAATAATGCCAACATTTATCATTTTTATATTTGCTCATTAAACTGCTAGAGACTTTTCATGTTGAAAGGTAGGAGAAAATCACTCCTGCCAGAACTCTGTCATCAAATATTTCTGACTTCCACACTTTAACTTTTTCTTGCCAAATCTTTCCAAATTATAGAAACTTTTCTCTAATATCGCTACATATGCACTTTAAAGTTTCTTAATTTCTCTTTATTATGTTGCATGTAGTAGATTCTCTTTTTACTAAAAAGATAAAGGTTATTTTAGGATCTTTTATTATGGTCAAGATTGCTGAAGATAATAGATTATATGGGACAAGTTATAGTTTTCACAATTTTTAAAACTACTAAAATACATCAGTTTATCTTAAATGGCACTCTTTATGCCTAGGAACATATATGTTTGTAGGAGGAAATACATTTAAAATATATATTAGCTAAATAACAAAGAACCATTTAAGACTTGCACCACAAATTCCATTTGGGGGAACAGACGTCAGTTAACAGCAAAGGTATTCTTTAAAACCTCTAAATGCTTTTATTATATGCAGCTGTGAATTGGTAAAATTGAAATTGTGAGTGTGGCAGCCATTCTCCTCTCAAATGCCTCCTGGTGGAGGGTGGGGATTGGGTCATAAACAAACATTTTACCACAGCTTTTATAAAACTACACTTCCATTTTCTAACACCATTTCTCTTTTTTTTTTCCTTTGTCTTTTAACATTGACTAAGAAACAGATGGAAGTAATTCAAAGACACAAAGTATGTCACAAAGTCTTTTCCATACAAGCATATTTTTCAGCCAATATGGGACCTTTGTATAATTTTTCAAAAACAGCTGGGTGGACAGGCATATGGGAGGCAAAAGTGGCAACTCTGCCACTCATATGGAGGCAAAGGCATGACTCCAGCTTTCTCCATACACAGCATGCGGATCTTAGTGTTGCCTTGCCTCTGTCAATTGTAGAAAGACAACATACTGCACAATTTCCTCCAAATATGATACTTAAGAAAGAGAGGTTTGTACTAATGACAGGGTCATACTTAAATATTTATATTCCTTTCCAAATTAAATAAATTCAAGAAAGGAAACTAAAATCTGGCCCTGAGTGCATCAACATGTGTCCTTGCTCTGTTAAAAACAACTTCAGCAAATAAAACAATAAGTAAGTTATGCCAGAAATTGTACTAAGCATTTACATGCACCATCTACCTCATTCCAGCCCAATTCCACCCCCAAAAGTACTTTTCAGCATTAAGCTCAGTCACTCAGTCATGTCCGATTCTCTGCGACCCGATGGACGGCAGCATGCCAGGCCTCCCTGTCCATCACAATTTCATGTCTGCAGACATCATCTGCAGTGATTCTGGATACCCCCAAAATAAAGTCTGTCACTGTTTCACTGTTTCCCTACTTATTTGCCATGAAGTAATGGTGATTGCAGCCATGAAATTAAAAGACGCTTACTCCTTGGAAGAAAAGTTATGACCAACCTAGATAGCATTTTCAAAAGCACAGACATTACTTTGCCAACTAAGGTCCGTCTAGTCAAGGCTATGGTTTTTCCTGTGGTCATGTATGGATGTGAGAGTTGGACTGTGAAGAAAGTTGAGCGCCGAAGAATCGATGCTTTTGAACTGTGGTGTTGGAGAAGACTCTTGAGAGTCCCTTGGACTGCAAGGAGATCCAACCAGTCCATTCTGAAGGATATCAGCCCTGGGATTTCTTTGGAAGGAATGATGCTGAAGCTGAAACTCCAGTACATTGGCCACCTCATGCGAAGAGCTGACTCATTGGAAAAGACTCTGATGCTGGGAGGGATTGGGGGCAGGAGGAGAAGGGGATGACAGAGGATGAGATGGCTGGATGGCATTACTGACTCGATGAACATGAGTCTGAGTGAACTCTGGGAGTTGGTGGCAGATAGGGAGGCCTGGCGTGCTGCGATTCATGGTGTCGCAAAAACTTGGACACGACTGAGTGACTGAACGGAACTGAATGGGACCAGATGTTATGATCATGATATTCTTTGAGCTGGTTGAGCTCTAAACCAACTTTTTCATTCTCCTCTTTCACTTTCATCAAGAGGGTCTTCACTTCTCCTCTTTCTACTGTAAGGATGGTGTCATCTGCATATCTGAGGTTACTGATATTTCTCCCTCAATCTTGATTCCAGTTTGTGCTTCATCTAGCCAAGCATTTCTCATAATGTACTGGTATATAAGTTAAATAAGCAGGGTGACAATGTACAGCCTTGACATACTCCTTTCCCTATTTGGAACAAGTCTGCTGTTCCATGTCCAGTTCTAACTTTTGCTTGGTCAGGTAGCCTGATATTCTCAGCTCTTGAAGAATTTTTCAGAATTTCTGTGATCCAAAGTCAAATGCTTTGGTGTCGTCAATAAAGTAGAAGTATACATTTTTCTGGAACTCTTGCTTTTTCAATGATCCAAGGGATGTTGGCAATTTGAACTCTGGTTCCTCTACCCTTTCTAAAATCAGCTTGAACATCTGGAAGTTCACAGTTCCTGTGCTGCTGAAGTCTGGCTTGGAGAATTCTGAGCATTACTTTACTAGCACATGAGATGAGTGCAGTTCTGCAGTAGTTGGAGCATTCTTTGGCATTACCTTTCTTTGGGATTGGAATGAAAACTGACCTTNGGCAGATAGGGAGGCCTGGCGTGCTGCGATTCATGGTGTCGCAAAAACTTGGACACGACTGAGTGACTGAACGGAACTGAATGGGACCAGATGTTATGATCATGATATTCTTTGAGCTGGTTGAGCTCTAAACCAACTTTTTCATTCTCCTCTTTCACTTTCATCAAGAGGGTCTTCACTTCTCCTCTTTCTACTGTAAGGATGGTGTCATCTGCATATCTGAGGTTACTGATATTTCTCCCTCAATCTTGATTCCAGTTTGTGCTTCATCCAGCCAAGCATTTCTCATAATGTACTGGTATATAAGTTAAATAAGCAGGGTGACAATGTACAGCCTTGACATACTCCTTTCCCTATTTGGAACAAGTCTGCTGTTCCATGTCCAGTTCTAACTTTTGCTTGGTCAGGTAGCCTGATATTCTCAGCTCTTGAAGAATTTTTCAGAATTTCTGTGATCCAAAGTCAAATGCTTTGGTGTCGTCAATAAAGTAGAAGTATACATTTTTCTGGAACTCTTGCTTTTTCAATGATCCAAGGGATGTTGGCAATTTGAACTCTGGTTCCTCTACCCTTTCTAAAATCAGCTTGAACATCTGGAAGTTCACAGTTCCTGTGCTGCTGAAGTCTGGCTTGGAGAATTCTGAGCATTACTTTACTAGCACATGAGATGAGTGCAGTTCTGCAGTAGTTGGAGCATTCTTTGGCATTACCTTTCTTTGGGATTGGAATGAAAACTGACCTTTCCAATCCTGTGGCCATTGCTGAGTTTTCCAAATTTGCTGCCATATTGAATGTAGCATTTTCACAGCATCATCTTTTAGTTTGAAATAGCTCAACTGGAATTTCATCACCTCCACTAGCTTTGTTCATAGTGCTGGTTTCTAAGGCCCACTTGACTTCACATTCCAGGAGGTCTTGCTCTAGGTGAGTGATCAATCTATCGTGATCATCTGGGTCATGAAGATCTTTTTTGTACAGTTCCTCTGTGTATTATTGCCATCTCTTCTTAATATCATCTGCTTCTGTTAGGTCCATACCATTTTCATCCTTTATTGAGCCCATCTTTTCATGAAAAGTTCTCTTGGTATCTCTAATTTTCTTGAAGTGATCTCTAGTCTCCTATTCTGTTTTTTCCCTCTATTTCTTTGCACTTACCATTGAGGAATGCTTTCTTATCTCTCCTTGCTATTCTTTGGAACTCTGCATTCAAATGGGCATATCTTTCCTTTTCTCCTTTGCCTTTCACTTCTCTTCTATTCATAGCTATTTGTAAGACCACATCAGCAACCATTGTGCCTTTTTGTGTTTCTTTTCCTAGGTGTTGGTCTAGATCCCTGCCTCTTGTACAATGTCAGGAACCTCCAAACATAGTTCTTCAGGCACTCAGTCTATCAGGTCTAATCACTTGAATCTATTTGTCACTCCACTGTATAATCATAGGGGATTTGATTTAGGTCATATCTCAATGCTCTAGTGGTTTCCCTACTTTCTTCAATTTAAGTATGAATTTGGCAATAAGGAGTTCGTGGTCTGTGCCACATTCAGGTCCTAGTCTTGCTTTTGCTAACTGTATAGAGTTTCTCCATCTTTGGATGTAGAGAATATAATCAGTCAGATTTCGGTATTGAGCATCTTATGCTCAATGTCCATGTGATGTCCATGTGTGGAATCTTTTCTTGTGTTGTTGGAAGAGGATGTTTGCTGTGACTGGTGCATTCTCTTGGCAAAACTCTATCATCCTTTGCCCTGCTTCATTCTGTACTCCAAGGCCAGATTTGCCTGTTACTCCAGGTGTTTCTTGACTTCCTGCTTTTGCATTCCAGTCCCCTATAATGTGAAGGACATCTTTTTTGGGTGTTAGTTCTAGAAGGTCTTGTAGGACTTCATAGAACCATTCAACTTTAGCTTCGTCAGCATTACCGGTAGGGGCATAGACTTGGATTACGGTGATATTGAATGGTTTGCCTTGGAAATGAACAGAGATCATTCTGTCGTTTTTGAGATTGCATCGAAGTACTTCATTTCAGATTCTTTTGTTTAGTATGATGGATACGCCATTTCTTCTAAGGGATTTCTGCCCACAGTAGTAGATATAATGGTCATCTGAGTTAAATTCACCCATTCTAGTCTATTTTGGTTCACTGATTCCTAAAACGTTGATGTTCACTCTTGCCACCTCCTGTTTGATCACTTCCACTTTGCCTTCATTCATGGACCTAAGATTCTAGCTTCCTAAGCAATACTGTTCTTTACAGCATTGGACTTTAATTCTGCTAGCAGTCACATCCACAACTGGGTACTGTTTTTCCTTTGGCTCCATCTCTTCATTCTTTCTGGAGTTATTTCTTCACTTATCTACAGTAGCATACTGGGCACCTACCAACCTGGGGAGTTCATCTTTCAGTGTCCTATCTTTTTGCCTTTTCATACTGTTCATGAGGTTCTCAAGTCAAGAATACTGAAGTGGTTTGCCATTCCCCTCTCCATTCCAGCCCCACGTCCTGCCAAAAGTAGTTTTATTCATTATCTCCTGTATATTCCTGAGGATATTGAGACCTGAGACAGTAACTTACTCAAACAGCTAGCATGTATGGGAAGGAAGCAAATCTAGACAGTAGACAATAGAATTCAAAATATATTATTGGATTCACCAGAAAATTTGGTTGGGTTTTTCCATAAGATGTTATGGAACTTCTTTGTCAACCCAAAAGATCACTCCAGAATACCACATAATAGTTTAGAGCCAAGTTTATCTATTTTCAACTTACTGTCTATGAAGAATATACTTTATACATATAGAGCAGTCTGAATGCTCTTCGATGGGCATTTGATTACAGAAAATTTCCCTAATTTACTTTAAATGAAGAGTCCTATCTTAATAATATCAAAATAAATTCAATATGACTGACAGTTAAAGTTATTCAAAACCTACTTTTCATTCTAAGTATTAATTAGGATTATAGCCGTATCCATGTTGGTTTTAGTTACCATCTCATCTTAAAAGTCTGTAGAGGCCAGACTTAAAAGTCTGTAGTATTCTCACTAGCTATGTATCCCCTCACTAGCTATATATCCCAAGCTGTTTGGGAAAATGTTAGAACAGGTTTTTTGGTTTTTATTTCATGAAAATCATGACTGCATTGTTTTCTAATTTTAAAAGGCTGTTCAAAAGTAAAATCTATCCAAAGCCTTCATTACACAGAATGCAAGGCTTATACAGATATTTGATTTATACACATGAAGGCAACATTAATCTTACCAATGAATTACTTTAATTTCATTTGAAAAATGTAAGTTATTACCCTACCTCCTCCTTTTATTTAGATTCACTCTCTTTGCTTATTTTTAAATCATGACTTCTGAACACACTTCTGCTTCTAGGCATAGTTTTTTCATTAACATTTTAAGTTTGTCACAGAAATCAAAAAAATGAACACAAAAATTTTAAACTTAGTATCATAAAACCATATCATTTTTGAAACTATAGAAGCTCTATTTTAGCATAAGCACTAATTTATATGAGAAAGTTAAATGTTTTAGTGTCCTATGAGACATCGTTACTTAATCAGATGTTCCAAATAATTCCCACATATTCAAATTACCTGGAATTGACTGAATTAGTTCTTATATTTGAAGATCTCACAAATATCAAGCACTTAAAAAACAATGTATTTTCACCTCTAATGGTAAATTTAATATGCACTGAAAAGTCCTTTGTTAAATGGACACATCACTTTCTTCCCTATGGCTTTGCATTAAACGTCACACAGATGAACAGCAAGAATTCAGAATTAGATGGAACTATATCACCCTTTCATTCGCTACTGAGAATGAACATCTATGAAAAGGAAACCCTTCTACCATTTAGCTTAAACAGAAGCAAGAGAAGTTCATGACATCTGAAAATCTACCTCTTCCAATGATAAGTGACATTTTCCTCTGTCCCAGTTCTGAGAAAGGTCACTTGCACATTAATTCTGGGCTGGCCTTGATTGCTGCTTCTGAATAATCTGAAGCTCAAAAGCAGTGAATACTCTCCCATAAATTAGTTAGCTGTGGGATGCAGTGCAGCTGCCTTCAGCAAAGAGTTCAGAGAAGAGTAGGCTTCTCCGTTTCCTTATTCATTTCTGATTTTAGTAATTTACTTCCTTTTCTTAAATGCCGCAAAATCAATCTTAGAAAAACCTACTTCACTCTGATGTGTATACGGAAGTGATATGGACATAAGATAGATTGTACTTCACAAACTTTTCCTATTTATTTAAATATCTGAAATACTAACAATACCTAAACAATACTTACTCTGAGAAACCAAAAGCTCTAGGATAATTATATTTCTTAATGCCATAGTATGACCTCATTTGAGATATCTGTAAAACTGGGTAACATTCAATTCTGTCAAATCTTTGTCTAAGATCAAGGACTTGGACAATCAATATAATACAATAGTAAAGAGCAAAGATTTACAACATATATAAATTTGTTTCATTTTACATTCTTGTCTCCTAAAAGTATTTTAGTTTACATAGTCCTGACTTGGATACTAAACACCTGGATTTGAATTAGTGTTCTATTACTTCTTAGCTGTATTTCCTGAGCATTAATTGTATAGGAAAAGAATACTGATACCCATTTTTATCACTTTCCAAGAAAAGGGTTCACATTCCTCTCATATAAGAGGTGCTCAGTAACCACTACTGCTTTTCTGTTGTTTCCTTTAACTACCAGGTTTTATCAATCTATTATGAGATGGAGTTTTCTAGAAATGCATATGCCATACAAGTATTATCATCTCCCATACACATGATATGAAAAGAATTTGGAACCTACCAGCATCAAGTTTTCCAAAATTAAGTTTCAGCGTAACTGCAGCCAATGAAGGAAGCGATCAGAAAAGTCATTCAAGTAATATCAGATATTCGTGGCATGAAAACCCACTCCAGTGTTCTTGCCTGGAGACTCCCAGGGACGGGGGAGCCTGATGGGCTGCCGTCTATGAGGTCGCACAGAGTCGGACACGACTGAAGTGACTTAGTATGGCATAGCAAAAGCTCGATTCCATATTTAAGGAAATGCTTGCTTTCTTACTATATTAGCTGCTATAAATGGCAGGTGTTTAGGACATTCTGATTTTCTTGGCCATTCTTACATTTCATCTGCCTATTGGCAGCAATAATAAAAACATGCTTCGGATAACATTAATTTCCTGACAACCTCTCCAGCTGCCTTTGCATTTCAAACTTTCCTCTGATGCATTGTTATCTCACAAGCAAATCTAAACTACTATGACTGCCACTCTCCTATGATGCTTAGGACCTTCACAATTAGACAGAGACATGCTTCCAGGAATGTTTAATCTCAGATAAACAGTTTTTTCTTATTAAGAATATTAACTGAAAAGTGATACAAATAATGTGATTCCCATGTGGGAAATATTGGTGCTAGTCACAAGTAAAATTTTCTCAAATTCTCACCCTTTATGGAATTTAATCAGTCATGCAACAACATCCTGTTAGAATTCTAACCCTAAAGTTTTTCTTTTATAAAGACATGTAAGTAAACACGCACTCAGGAAGAGGCCCTGCACTCAGGTGCCTATAATTTTAAATTTAGTCTTATAGGGTATATCTAACATTTCTGGGCCTCTAACATTTATTCTTTACATATTCTGACCCTTAAATATGATGGATTTTGCAAGCCGCACATGTCTAAATTATTTGTACTATGATAATTCTAAGTAAATTGGGATCTGAAGACAAACTGTCTTACATATTTTTTTTTGATGTGGGCCATTTTTAATCTTTATTGAATTTGTTACAAAGCTTTTGCTTTATGTTTTGGTTATATATGGCCACAGGGCATTTGGGACCTTACCTCCTCCACCAGGGACTGAACTCACACCCTCTGCATTAGAAGACAAAGTCTTAACCCCTGGACCACCAAGGAAGTCCTCACATAAATAAATTTTAAACCATCATTATTTCTTATAGACAGCAACCAATCTCTTTGACATGAAGTTTTGAAAAGAAGACTCAGTTGAGGGGACCGGGTTTTCTTGGCAACAATTTCCTGTGTAATTTTAGGCATGCCACTTAATTTTTCTGGTCTCAGTTTCTCCATTTGTAAAACAAGGGAGCAGAACTAAAGGATTTGGAAAGGTTCGTGCCAGCTCCCAGATCGATGATCTCATTTAAATCTTTTACTCAGATGAATTAAATGGCAAGTTAATAAATCATCTATTAGATTGAATGTAATGGTCTGAGTAAGGTTTGCTACAGAATGGCAAGGAATTGCATTTTGGTTTAATTTTTTAAATACTGGCTCTTGCCAAATTTAGAGCAAGTCGAATTTGACAGCTTGTTCTGCAAATGACATTATTACTTGAATAGAGCATTAGGCCATATTTGGAAAGTACTTCAACTAGCAAAGCAAAATAGAATTTATTATAGCTTTATTTAATGCCATGCTTCAGAAAAATCACAAATCAGTTTCATTAAATTTAAACAAAGATACATTTAAAACTTGGCAAAGGTGACTATGCTAATGAAGAATGATTACTTCTCTACCTATCAGTTACCACCAGAGTGTACATTACCACGATCAGATTTAATCTATTCAAACTCAAAACAAATGGGCTCTGTACAAAGTTCAAGTGCACGATAGTTAAATTTCTCAAAATCAGATCTATTGTTCTCAAATTCTCTTTTAGAAATCCTTTCTAAAAAGAGCACACACAGAAGAGAACAGGGAGGAGAATGTAAAATGCACTAACAAAGCTTATGTGCTATTAAAAAGGGATAAAAAGAATATGTGAATTTTTATTCCACCTTGATCTTCTAATTAAAATAAGTCCTACAGCAGACACTGCACCTGCCAGCCAACCAGCTAAAAGTTTATAATGAACAGAGAGACTTACTGCAGAGTCTCTTATCCATGTAGCTCCCTCGGGCCCAAAATATTGATCCCTTTCATTGAATAAATACTAAAGTAACAACAAGAATCCATTATGTCTGACCTAACAAGAATTTTTAATTGAACAAGTTACCATCTGAATGACCAAGAAACAGTGGATATACTATCACCTGCCTTTCACTTCTTAAAGCCCTAAGTATAAAGGGCAAATAATGAATGAGTTCACAAAATTATTCATTTTCCCAAAAGTGCTCTCCAAATAAATGTCCTTTGTTTTAATGAATTAAGATAGTTTTTGCTATCTGAGAAACTCGGTCACACTTTCTGTAGTATTGTAGCAGTGTTTCTCAAGAAATTATCTTGCCAATTAATAAATGATGTACTATAGGTCTTACATTTAATTTTACATAATGTTTTTTCCCAAATATTTGTCATATTTTAATACATCACACACAACTAGAATAAAAAGAAAAGGAAGGCCATTTATTTTCTTTTAGAGGAGGCTGTTAGTACTAAGTACTAAAAAGGTATGCTAGCAACTTGTTAAATATTTCACAGGGCATTTCCACAGGAAATTATGATATACAAATATTTTCATTAAAGCATATAATTTACCTCCCTCAAAATAGCTCAGTCCAATAAATTCTTATATACTTTATTAGACCCTAGACTAAAACATAACTGATAGAAGGAAGATATAAATTTGGTTAATCAGTAAGTAAAAACAGATAGCTAATCTTGGGATGAAGTTCTTTACCCTGCATCTACAAAGAGGGAAAAATTGAACTTAGGAGAGAATACCTGCAGTGATTTCAAATTGCAATATTAGGCCTGTGACTTTTACACTAAGAAGTTGACACTGTCCACTCAAAATATGAATAACTTTCAAAAAACCTGAAGTAATATTAACTTCTCCATAAACTACTTATATTTTTTCCATTTGGATCAGTTAATACATTGGATTAAAAGCAAACTAAATTTTATAGACTAAAAAGTGAAGCCCATGTTTTAGGAAACCAATCATTTACATAGGCTCATTAAAAAATGGCATGTTGGCCACTAATAATTATACATATTCATAATTTAAAAAATCAGTTATCAATATTTTCTTGCCAAGGTTTTGGACCAAAAGCATTCTCATATACTTCCACAAAACTTACTTAATATTCTGTATTTTCAAAGCATTTCAGTCAATACCTCCCCCAAAATACCAGTACACTATTTATCACACAGTTACAATACTTGAAACAAAGTAGCAAAATAAAAAATGAAGACAACTAAAATATTCTACACCCTATCCAAATTTGAGGTGGACAATGCTTTACTGAAACAGATCCAGAGACTTAGTCCATGTACAGCCTGCCTTTTAAGTGAGTAGCTCTCAGTTTCTGTGAGCCAGTACATAAGAGAGGGACAGAGAAAAGAAAACATCTTTTCCTCTTTTTTTGTTTTTTTTCTTTTAATTGAACCATGGTATTAGTAGATGGACAGTATTTTTTTTTTTTTACCAAGCTGACATCAACTCACTTTAAATATTCTTTCTAGTCTGTACTGGAATGCTGAAGGGTAAAGAAGGATAAGAAAACTGATTCTCTATGTGCAAGTGAATAAAATCTGGGCTGCTTCATCATCTCAGGCCAGAAAAGAGGAAGAAGTCTACAGGTTGGCCAGTCTCTGAGATCAATGATGATCAGTGGTGATACAAGAACTCACTATATAACTCATATTTTAACCATATACCTCTTTCTGAGAGAAGGGATACAGATTTTTATTCATGCTAAGTTGCAGCTGGGACCCTCTCTGAAAAAAAAAGAAATCCTGGTTGATGTCTCTTAAATATCACATGCCAGTAATTTATTATATAGAGTGTTTGCTTTTAGAAAAGGTTATTAAAAATAAATTCCAACAGAGTTGAAAGCTTAATTTTCAAACAAGAACTGCAATTGCTTTCATTTGTGTAACTTGTTTGAGTTTGTTTCAATCTTTTAAATGTATTTCAAAACATGGCATTCACATTAAAATTGCTACTGAGCTCAGAATTATAATACTTAGACAAAATACAATACATCAAAATGAAGAATATTTACAAAAATACTATTCAAAACTAAACTGAATTCATTTATTAGCAATAGTCCAGGACATTTTCATCATTGAACAAACAAGTCTGAACACTAACTCTTCATTGCTCTATAGCAGTAATGTTTCTATGACTTTATTATTTAAAAAAAAAGGCACTGACACTAGCCTATGGCTTACTTTAATTAGTGGACTACTATATGAAAGTGAAAGTGTCAATCATATCTGACTCTTTGTGACCTCACGGACTGCAGCACACCAGACTCTTCTGTCAAAGGAAATTTCCAGGCAAGAATGCTAGAGTGGGTAGCCGTTCCCTTCACAAGGGAATCTTCCCAACCCAGGGACTGAACCTGGGTCTCCCACATTGCAAGCAGATTCTCTATCATCTGAGCCAATCAGGGAAGCCCCAATTCAGATCAAAAGAATTTTTGTCAAGCATATTTTTGGAATGATTAGATTATTCTTATATTTGATTCTATAAGAATGAGTGGCTATAGTAGAAAAACTACTTCCTGAGAATCTTTATCCCTATACTTTTAGAACAGTCTGTAAACTGTATGTAAGAAAAATCACAGTATAAGATCCACTGTAGAACATTTCCTGCCCACAAATGCTTGTCCTAGTTCACAGGAGTCTACATGTTTGGACACTCAGTCATGTCCGATTCTTTTTGGCCCTATGGGCTGTAACCCATTAGGTTCCTTCACCCATGGGATTCTCCAGGCATGAATGCTTGTCCAAATATGTCCAAAAACATACAGTGAAGATTTAGTGAATCAAAGCAATATATAACAAATCTCCTTTCCTACAAAAGTATGTTAAAATTGAATGGCATCTTCTTAAGAGTCTAGAATCCCGACTCTCTAAAAGTCTCCCCAAATAAGAGTCAGCTCTTTATCCTGCCTTATGAATATGTATGAGTACAATTTAATCTTTCTAAAGTATCCCTAAATGCACTTTTTAAAGGTAATATTGTAGTGATGCACAGGAAAAGCCTAGAAAACGGAGCTCTTTCTAAAGTAGTCCTGAGTCAGAAAAAACGTGAAGTGGAGAACTAAGTCCAAGCCCTTTAGGATGTAGTTGTGCCAGGCGGGTAGCTGAGGCATGAAGGAGAAAGACCAAACTTTCTGAAAATGGATTCATTATAGAAATAAAAACCTAACCTGAAATGGTACAAACTACTTTTGGATTTGTTATCAAATTGTAACTACCCAAAGAAGAATTCTAGAAACATATAAAGACTAAAAGAGGTAAAATTTAAAAGGTAATATGATAAAATTCCTTATTAATTTGATACCACTGTAGATAATATTCCAAATATCTATGTGCATCAGCGTGCTTTTGCAAGAACTAAGGAAAAGATAAATTCCAAAATGCAAATTTAAAAGATCATTATTTTAAGTTAATCTCTTTCAACTTTGAAATTGCACTGAAGGTCAAAAATCTTGGGTTGTAGTTAATTTTTCACATTATCTTACTATGTGTGCCAGTACCTCCCACTTACTGGACCTAACTGACCCCCACAGTATGCTATATTGCTTTGATTCAAAAACCAGTTTGAATTAAACTTCTCATCATGTTTAAGGCTAGTAAATTTAAAAACTTGTCCATTTTAGGCAATTATCTCACTTTTCCCTCCCCGAGTAAAAACTCCTGATTTATACTTTTTATCTTATATTACTTACAGCTCTTGGAGAGATTAGAACTTGTTTACAGCATAAGGTATACCCACTACATTCCTCTGTCACTGTTCAAAGTCACCTTATTAACTACTCTCCTCCTTTTATTCAGCCCAGGAAGATAGGAAATAATAGCTGCTGTCATGAGTTAGATCAAAACCTAAAAGATACAGCCTAGAGATTCACATATGCTGCAACCCTGGCCATGAGCCAGGGAAAAGTCAATCAATCAAAATCACCTTGGACATAATCTTTTTAATTGTGAACATGAATATCATCAGCAGATGATGAATCTTCATCTACTAAAACCCAGTATAAATAGAAATATATATCAGGAATGGTTTTTTAGCAAGTTGTTCTTTGGTAGATTCTATTTTTTCAAAAATATAAAAATATTAATCAGGTTGATATAGTTAATAAGAATTAGCTCAAATCGACTTGATGGGCATGAGTTTGAGTGATCTCTGGGAGTTGGTGATGGACAGGGAGGCCTGGCATGCTGCAATTCATGGAGTCCCAAAGAGTTGGACATGACTGAGTGACTGAACTGAACTGATTCTGAATATAAAGATCACTCAAATGAGTATATTTTGAAGAGTTTATTAGTTTTTCTTCCTTCCTTACCTAGGCAAGGATGTATGATTGTGGAAGTCCATTAATACTTCCCTGCCTCTTACTAGTAAGATGGACAATACCACTTCAGAGATGAGTAGGTGTAGCTATGACACATAAATGCCCTTTATTGACACACATGGTCACTGGGACCTATGACTTTTGCCTTCCTAGTTTGCATTGGTACCTACACAAAAGGCTTCATTTATTTAAAGAAACATTTTTCCCCAGATACAATGTATACTTTCAACACAAATTATTTTTTCCTCTCCAATTCTTGGAAACAAAAAAGAAATACAAACAGCAAAATTTCAGTATTGTCCATATTAGTCATAGGCCAATTATACTACTCCAATAATTCTATATTTCATTAAGAAAAAGTACATTAGACCAGGTTTCCAATGTCTTCCAACCATATTATTTATCATTATGGATTTATAATTTGACATAAAGAAAGCAAACCTTTGTATAATACACACTGGTTCTGCTTTTGCTGAATACACACATCAGTGATTTTTAGAAAGGAAGAAAGGAGGGAGAATCTGAATTTTGATGTGATTTACAAAGACAGACCATCCTTCATACTCTTAGTATTTGTCTCAAATATATTTTATAATGTCTTATCAACTTTAAAATCACTCTGAGCAAAATCTGAATCCAGATAAGATGGTCCTCAGCTATGTTGCTCATCAGGAGCTCTGTATAGAGAAGGTAGTTTAAAGAAAAGGTTAATTAACACAGCTGTGTCTACCTGGAACATTTTCTAGGCTAGCACAACTGCAATTCACTTCCCCTAGAAATCAGTTGACTGGAATTCTTGGCTTTCTCCCAGGCAGTTTCTTAAAAAGGTTACCAGCTTAATTGAATGAAATCAGTGTCTGCAACCATCAACAATTATCTTTAGAGCAATACTTGTTATTAGACTGAATAAAATCAAACTTAGAAACCAACCACAATTACTTATGGAACAGTTATTCCCAATATTGGCCAGTTTGATTGCATCTGTTACTGCTATGGAAACTTCCTGAAATCTACTTGCTTCTTCTTTCATGCAGACACCACATGGATAATAAAAGATACCAACAAGTCTATAACTTCCATTTATTTCAAGGAAAGATAAAATTATCTTGAAGCAAATGAGTAAAAGTCCACCGTAAATGGACAAATACAGTCTATCTTATTCACAATCACAATGCTCTCTCCGTTACATTTGCTGTTGGCCAGTGACCTGGGTCGATCCCTGGGTCAGGAAGATCCCCTCCAGGAGGGCACCAACCCACTCTGGTATTCTTGCCAGGAGGATACCCATGACAGAGGTAGGCTGCAGTCCATGGGGCCGCGGAGAGTCGGACATGACTGAGCGACTTCACTTCCTCTTTTTACTTTCAAGCATTGGAGAAGGAAATGGCAACCTACTCTAGTGTTATGGCCTGGAGAATCCCAGGGATCGCGGAGCCTGGTGGGCTGCCGTCTATCGGGTCGCACAGAGTCAGACACGACTGAAGCGACTTAGCAGCAGCACTATTTCAGTTCTTGCAGGCCCTGGAAACTTTTTTGATTCATTTGAGAAACCAGTACCCACAGTACCCATGAAATGTAGTCATAATCACGTTGCACTGAATGCCTCATTAGATGACTAGTAGCACATCACACGTCATTAAGGCTTTTTCTGGCACTTCAGAATAGACAGATATTCCATTCAAATACGAAAGTTTCAGAAGTATTTTTTCTTCCTACAAAATGAAGAGCTAGAACTATACATAAAAATTCAAAGAAACAGGCTTTTCCAGGTTCCTTAAGGTACTATATATAAAGACAAGTGTTTTATAATTAATATTTAATTACAGCTAAGATTAAAAAGATTAAACCCCAACCACAAGGTTCCTCCTCTTAAGAATTTCCTAACTTTTCAAAACATCAAAGTGAATTAATAACCTATTTTAAATCCCCTCTCTCTGGGAAAATTAGGGATATCTTTACTACAAAGCTCAATTCCTATTAAATAATATATTGCATACTGTTGATTTCATTCCAATTATTTTCATTTAATAATGCTAACAAAATGGTACATACTTTACTTGGAAAATAACACAGCAGAAAGCAGTCTATGAATTGTTTCTGCAATGATTTTACATTTACCTAACTTTTCAGTTTGTTGTTGTTGCTCAGTGGCTAAGTCATGTCTTAAGTCAACTCTTTTGCAATCCCATGGACTGTAGCCTGCCAGGCTCCTTTGTCAATGGGATTTCCCAGACAAAAATACTGGGAGTGGGTACCCATTCCCTTCTTCAGGAAACTGTCCAAACCCAGGAATAGAGTCTCCTGCACTGGCAGGGTGATTCTTTACCACTGAGCCATCCAGGAATTCATTATTTACCCAATGACTCTTTATATCAAGATTGTATTGAACAATTTTCAGAAACTTTAAATGTGGAATCCCCACTTTTACATTTTAAACTTATCTAAATATGCACAGTTCCTAATACATCTGTGCACTATTTTTTTAAATCTTTCCTAGCATTTCAAATGGTAGCATTACCATTTGAAAGCTGATATACTGATAGTTTTTCCAGAAATATTTTTAAAGATACACTCCTTTATGGTTGAGTCATAAAAGTTTTCAAGAGTGGTAGTGCATCACAGGACAAAAATAATGAACTGGTTCCTTATTATTCAAGATAAAACAGGCAAGAAGTCTAGTTCTTGATGTATAGGTGGCATTGTATAAAGTAGGGCAAAATTAGAGGAGACAGAAGTCCTTCACTTTTATTTTTTTTCTCCTTTCTATAATAAGATAAATGCTTATAAAACTATTATAAAATAAATATGATCAGGAAGAAACTAGTGTTCCAAATTGAAAATATAATGAAACCAAGGTAGACTCTTATTTATTTTTTTAATTCAGGGTGGTTGGCCAGGCAAGAAGCAGCCCAGGTTAGTTAAAGATCTAACAGTGGTGATCACTAATATGCTGTTTAGTGAATGTGAAAGAAAGCATTAGCTGAGTTTTTTCCAGAAGAGTGAAGCCCAGAAATAACACAATTCTGAGGTTAATATTTCTTCCTGGCAAAACTGAAACAGGTATAAAATGGAATTAGCACTTATAGAGGTTCCTAGGAAAGTCATAGCAAACTAACTTTATTTTCTAATTTTGAGAGTTAATATCATCAGGTAAAATTCAGATATGCATATATTTAATTTCATAAAGTCCTCCATTTAAAAAATAAAACACATAATACAAAAGAATGGAAAATATATGATAATTACATAGAGATGGCTGAATGACTAAACCACATAGATGGCTATGAATTACCACAGATTTTGGAACTGCTTAAAATTGCAAATAATAAATTTCATAACTATTATAAAGATGATTCTCATGAATAAGGCTGGATTATTATACTTTACCATGGAATAATGTTAAAAGTCAAATCTTCTAACCACGGCTAAGTCCTTCCCTGATCTCTATTTTACTTCTTCGACCTCTCCTTTCCTAACATCTCTATCTCCATAGAAATCTAAGACCAAGCCCAACTTAACTCAGCTGTTTGAAAGAACAATTCTCTCTTAGCTTTAGAACCTCACATAGGTTATTTCCTTCTGTTTCAGAAACTGTTGCCCTCACTTATCACATAGCAAATCCTTAATATAGATATTACTTTTTTTCAGAGATACTCTTCCTTGACATTCCTGGCTGGTTTCAACGTCCTTGTAAATACTAAACTGAAACACTGCATTACAGTTGTTTCATAGTCTTTACAGTGATTCTTTAATCATATGTCTCTTTTATCCTGCAGTGTGCTTGTAAGTCAACTCTTGGAAAAAATAAGGATCTCTGATTTGCAGTGTTTATCAATTTCCATGGCAAAACATTCTCTCCCTGCCAGCACTGCACATACATACACACTCCATGGCCAATTTCAAAATACCAATCTTTTCAATCCTTTGAAACACCTTGGTAAATTGCTATTGTCCTCTTCATAGAGATGAAAAAACCAGATTTGGTTTCATACGATTACAAAGATCTTAAACCAGGCTCTTAGTTTAACATAGAGCTAAAGTTGTATGTGTTGAGGTGTGTTGTGTGCCAGACACTTTACTAAGTACTTTTCACTTACCTTATTTAATTCTCACAACTACCATGAAATAATATTTATGTATGAAAAAAGAGACATGATGATATTAAATAGTTTTCCAAAATTGGAAAGGTAGTAAGTATCAAAATTAAGAGCCAAAATCACATTGTTTACATCAAAGCCTTTGATCTTACCATTAACTCCACTTCTGCCATCAAGTGTACTATGCTAAACTGTCTCTAGGCTTCATTATTTATTAACAAGTAGATCAAGAAATGCCCAGGGAAAATAACAGACAGAAAAGCACATTTCGTTTCCTACTAAAAACAGCTTTTAGCTAAATGCTTTGGTAGGAGATATAAAATTTGAGGCTCTATCTAGTCTATCTCTTGTCCAAAAAGTATAAAACAACCAAACCATTATCAGGTTTCAATATTCTTCATAAGCTTCACAAATTTACAGCTTTAATATGCAATGAAACCATCCTCAAATATCTAAATTATTCTGATCTCTTTCAACTCTGACCTTGTGTGGTATTAATCTCTACTATGCTCATCATGGCCTTCCCTGGTGGTTCAGAAGGTAAAGCATCAGCCTGCAATGTGAGAGACCTGGTTCAATTCCTGGGTTGGGAGGATCCCCTAGAAAAGGAAATGGCACCCCACTCTTGCCTAGAAAATTCCATTGATGGAAGAGCCTGGTAGGCTACAGTCCGTAGGGTTGCAAACAGTTGGACATGAGTGAATGACTTCATTTTCATGCTCATCATATATTTTGACATTTAATCATACACATCTTATGGAAGTTCCTTGATTGCAAGAAGCATTTTTATACTTCTTTGCAAATCCCTGAAGCCTCTATCACAATGTTAGATACTAAGTACTTACTTAAATGTTTTCTAAATTGAATCATAAAGTAATGATTTTTGAAACTGTAGAAAAGAGGAAATCTAATGTGTCAATGGCATATACCTTGGTAACCTATTTGAGTATGCACTGATTTGCAATGCTTTATAACAGAAACTCGTATATTCCCAATGAAAGTGAGTGTTTTAGAACATAAATAAATATGTTCAAAGAAAAAAATGTACAAGAGAAAGATACAAAAAGCTAATTATGCCATTTTTCTCCTTTATGTCATCATGTCAGTGAGACACAAGGACTAACTTGCATTTCAGTCAGTCTTTATGCAACACAAACACTGTGAGGATAAAACTGCAAGACTCCAGGCTGTAAGGAAAACTGCTTTGGTGAGTTGCTTACATTGAGGAAGAAACCTGACCAGTTCTGAATAGTGATGATCTTATATCAAATTGTTATTTCTCTTGATTTCAAAATAATTAAATATGGTGGGAATGGGAGGATGCTGGTGAAAGATTTTATTGGAATATATCATTAATTAGTTTTGAAATAAATTCAATTGATGAAGAAGCATGCCTGAAGTGATACTGGGAGTGAATAAGGCAAATATGAGAATGCTTAAAAATCTTGGCATGACAGAAAAGGCAGGCCAAATTTGTATCCTCTTATCTTGGACATACGATTTAAGAATGCAAAGTATTATTATATGAGGGCTTTTTTTTAATACTTGTGATACCCAACATACCTATCTATACTTCAAAACTGAATTACTTTATTTTTATTATATATTCATATAAGAACAATATGTGATTAATCCTGAAGTAAACACCTTACCTATTATTTATGGACACACTAATTTTATAGGTTAAGAGTCTACAATGAGTAGTTATGAATAGTACTGTAAGTTTACTCTTCAAGTAGTCTGACAACATCTCATGAGTGTCAATGACAATTAGTTGATTTCAATAATACTGAGCACTTACTATATGCGTGATACAGAACTAATCACTTTACATGCATTCTGTTATTTAACATAATCGAGAAGCAGTTACTATTTGTATTCCCCTTCTACAAGGTAGAAATCAGGGAGGTAAAATAATATGCCCAATGTCACACATCCCAGAATAGATCAAAAACTTGATCTGAAGGCCACATGAACCACATTAGGATGATGTAATGCACATGCTAACCCACCCCAGGGTTCTGGTGGGTCCTAAATATTGCAAGAGCAATATTCAGATTCTATTACAGTTGGAAAAATAATCAATAACGAAGCCATGGAGGCTTATAGAGCAAAGTATATCCTCATTTGGGGATCCTCTGATGTTATAAGGGCTTTTTTTTTTTTTTTTTACTGGAACCAAGACTAAAGTTTATCAAGGGACCTGGTCCATTAGTTCATTCAGTGCTAATAAGCAAGATCTCTTGATATTACCAATATTTTAGTATTGGTGGGGTAGAAATTGTAACACTCAGGTTTACAAAAATATTAGTCCTGGGGGTCCTGAGGCAATTGGTGGCTAAAATGAAGACTTTAAAGGACTCTAACTTGTACCTGTTCATACATCTCTTCTTATTTTGGAGAAAAACAGGCAATTGAAACCACATACACATTTTCCCCACAAACCACTGTGCCTTCTGCCCAAAAGTGTGCATGCACATGTACACACAGGTACAAACACACACACATCCATACCTTCAGTAAGAAAAATGGATCCAAAAATATTATGAAGTGAAATAATCTTTAATAAGCTCATATGACATAACTACAGAACAGCAAGGACAACATAAGAGCATTACAATGTTTTATTTGATTGTTTATTTCAAGACAGCTATCATCAGTAGTGAGGCTTTCTTTCAGGAGCCAGAGTGAGGAATTCTGCCCATGGCAAAGGTCATGAGGAAGGAGGCCTGACAATACACAAAGGCAGGATCAAGCCTCGGGAGTCCTCCTGGAGATTCTCGAGCATCTACTCCCAAAACCAGAGTCTGCCTACCTTACTGCATTATGCTTTCACCTACACTTCTGACATTAACAGGGGCTATCCCCAACCACCTTTCTCTGTAAACTTAACTTAGAGCTCCAGATAATAGTCTCCTGCATATAGAAGGAGTGTCTCAGGTCAAACCTCTCTGCTGACAAACTAGCTTGTGTGACAGGATTATCCACACTTTTGCTACTACGTACATGATTGTTTACAACCTCTAAACCATAAACAGCACAGAGAGTTTGGAGTATTTTGAAATTCTTAGTTAGCATATGGTTTTTCTAAAGATAAAATCATGTTGGTGAAGGGTTTCATTGCTGAGTCAATGATAGCCGCCAGGCCTCCATATCCATAGGCACCTGGGATGTGTTAATCAATTTAACTGGAATGTAGAAAAAGAAATATAGTAGTTTTGATGTTAGCAATACTAGACTTTTGAGTTAATGAATTTTCTCTTTGTTATAGATCACTGTACTCCTCTTTCTTTGTTATAAATCATTGTGTCTTTGCTATGTAAGAATGTAACTTTATCACTATCTTAAGACTAACTAGATCCTAAAGGAAAACAAGTTTTCGGATCGACTAATCTTTATCAATAGAAAGAAAGGCGAGGCCATAAAATGTTAATTGGTCTCCAGACCAGAAGATATTGTAAACAAACGTAAGTCCCTTGTAAGAACAAAGATATGCTGAGAACACTGTCTTTAGATAAGGGTCAGAGCAGCTGACCCTGCGTGGCTCTGTTTCTTACATTTATCTCTATGTACAACTAAAAGTATAAAAGCAGACCTTGAAAATAAAGGAATGGACCAGTTCCTGGAAAGACTGGTTTCCCCCATGTGGTCTTTTCTTGTTCTCTTTTCTGGCTGAATTTCCCTCTGGAGCGCAGAGGCTCACCAAGCCTACTAATTTTGCCTGGGCTTCTAAGATCTGAACAGGGCGGCACTTTGTGTCTCCACTCCTTCAGGAGACCGGGAAGACACCTGTGGCCTACATAGGTGGTGCAAACTCCTTGTCTCAGAGTTTTACTGGTTCTCCACATAAACCAAGTTATTCAGCCTCTTTTCTCCACTAATTTTCCTACTACACTATTCTTTCCTAATCTCTCTTTATATCTCTAATTAAATAGTTCTTTCCTAGACATCGACTCCGTCCCCACTTCAAATTCCCTGGATCCACCAGGGCTGGACACTGGCAACTTTCTAACTTAATTTTAATATTTATCTCCACTATTTAAATTTGGTACACAAAGAATAGATTTAAAGTATTCCTAAGCTATCCTAGTCAGTGTGTCTAAAACGAAGTTCAAAGAACACAGATCTGTCTAAATATATACCTAGTCTATAACCTTAAACAAAGAGATTCACTGGTCCGTACAATATAAATTTGATACCAAAGGATTATTATGGTTTTAAAATAACAATTATAAATAGCAGTAATTAGATATCATGAATAAAATTTAAACTATTGTATTGAATAACACCTGGAGAAGGAAATGGCAATCCGCTCCAGTACTCTGGCCTGGAAAATTCCATGGATGGAGAAGCCTGGTAGGCTACAGTCCATAGGATAGCAAAGAGTCAGACACAGCTGAGCCACTTCACTGGTTTGAATAACATTATCCTCTCTCCAAAATTTGGAAGCAAACTGAATTTCTTATTTCTTTCAACAGAGCGAAAAATTAGACCAAGATCAGTGTGATCTTATGATCTTTTTTGACACTGTGATCTATCATAAACTACTATGAAATTATTCATAGGAGGGCAAGTATGTTAGGAATAGACTTGGAAACATGGACCTAATGGAAATACTGGATTTCAGTCCCAAAGAATTCAAAACAGTGAAAGGTGAAATAAAAGCACTCAATATATTTTACAATGAAACTGACTCTAAGCACGCTAAGACTTTTTCACTGTACTTTTGTGTACAGCTGGAAATATAATTTTCACATTTCTGCTGCTAAGTTGCTGTCAGACTCAATGTGACCCCATAGACGGCAGCCCACCAGGCTCCCCAGTCCCTGGGATTCTCCAGGCAAGAACACTGGAGTGGGTTGCCATTTCCTTCTCCAATGCATGAAAGTGAAAAGTGAAAGTGAAGTCACTCAGTCGTGTCCGACTCCTAGCCACCCCATGGACTGCAGCCTACCAGGCTCCTCTGTCCATGGGATTTTCCAGGCAGAAGTACTGGTATGGGTTGCCACTTCCTACTCCAGAGGGCGTTACTGACNCCAGGCAAGAACACTGGAGTGGGTTGCCATTTCCTTCTCCAATGCATGAAAGTGAAAAGTGAAAGTGAAGTCACTCAGTCGTGTCCGACTCCTAGCCACCCCATGGACTGCAGCCTACCAGGTTCCCCTGTCCATGGGATTTTCCAGGCAGAAGTACTGGTATGGGTTGCCACTTCCTACTCCAGAGGGCGTTACTGACCCAGGGATCAAACCTGCATTTCTTGTGTCTCTTACATTAGCAAGTAGATTATTTAACAGTGCACCACCTATTAAAGTTAGTTTTCAAATATAAATATTTTTCCATAAATACAAATGACAGGATGTGAGAATACACATAGTCAAATGCATGACACACTTAGCTGGCTTTGCATTTTTAAAATGTGATTCTACCCTGGATGTCCTTCATCATCTTTAGAGTTTATAAACTTGGTTTGTTCTAGATTACAATTAATGAAAGGTAAAAATTAACACAAAGTAAATCACCAGCAAAGCACAGTAAAAATGTGCTTTCTCAGGTTGATTTAGTGTTGATTAACTCATAATACTCCTTCATACAAAACAAATAAACAAAAGAAGCTAAACTGTGAAGATTTATCTTGAAAGATATGATATTCCTAAAAATGTCGAGTACGTTTACTGACTAATGCAGAGGAAAAAAAAAATGTCTGTAATTATTGATACTACCTCAGAGAAGACTCATAATTCTAGTAAATTCTATTCAGTTTGGCAGGAAAATAATTTCTGATTTACTTTTAAATTCTCTAACAACTAAATACTAACTATGTGCTGCAACAATTTAAAGCAATAAGCAAATACCCACAGACGAGGACAAGGGAGACATACATTTTTAAATTAATGATATAAATGATAAAGGATAATTAAAAGGATGATTAAAAGATAGCCAAACAACTAATGTTCAGGTTGCCTCAGAATTCTCTATCAGAGAATGATCACTTGACTGTAAAGAGCAGAAGAAAAACTGGTCAGAAGGAAAAGTAGAGCTAAAGGTAAGAAAATGTGTTGAGAAATACTGTATTGCTAGGAAAGTATTCCAATCTCCTAGACCATTTGACTAAACAGCAGATTATTTGAAAGGACTTGCAAAATAGATCCAACAAACACAGTTATCTTTGAAGGAACTTAAAAGATTGGAGAGGGGCCTGAGTCACCAGGCAGACTCAGACAAATGCATTTTCAGCTTGCAAAAGAAGAGAACAGTAAATTCTTCAAGATATCGACATAAGAATTTTACATTATTCTTTTAAAAGCTTACATAACAACTTATTAGGAATTGATTTGTAGGATGCTAGAAAAGGATTTCTTGTTTACCAGGGGCCACCTGGCTACACTAACCATGAGTTATCAAAAATGAAGTACTGAGACACAGACAGCACAGAACCATGGTGAACAGTGAGAGCTCCCAGGAACTATGTACAACCTGTGTGATCCAGGCAAGTAATTTCCACTCCCTACAATTTGATTTCCTATTTGTACAACAGTAATAACAGGACCTCTTCATAACAGAGTTATGAAAAATAAATGTATTTAATAGTGATGACATAAAACAATAATGCACATCTTCTTCAGAATAAATAATTTAAAATGGCATCTCTAACTACAACATCATCCTTTCTAAACATATCAGATGTGTAAAGAGGGAAGCAAAGAAGATTGAATTTAATCAGTCCTATCCCTGGTAACATAGCAGGAAAGAACCCACCTACTAATACAGGAGACATGGGTTCAATCCCTGGGTCAGAAAGATTCCTTGGAGAAGGAAATAGCATCCCACTCCAGTATTCCTCCCTGGGAAATCCCACGAACAGAGGAGTCTAGCAGAATACAATTCCAAGGGGTGTCAAAACAGACAGACACAACTTAGCAACTAAACAACAAGAGTTGGGCATGACTTAGAGACTAAACAACAACACAAGGCAACTGGCAAGATCACTCATGACAGTCTTGTCCTCACAATGGGATGTACAGAAACAAAATCAAGCCAAGGCTTCTCAGGTGGTGCTAGTGGTAAAGAACCCACCTGCCAATGCAGAAGACATGAGAGAGACGGGTTTGATTCCTGGGTCAGTAAGATCCCTTGGAGGAAGAAATGACAACCCATTCCAGTATTCCTGCCTGGAGAATCCTATGGACAGAGGAGCCTGGAGGGCTACAATCCACAGGCTCACAAGGAGTTAGATATGACTGAAGCGAATTAGCTGAGTGTTGAAATGCTGCAAGTTTAGTAAGGGAAACCCAAAAAGCATTTAATAGAAGGGCCAGCTGAATCGTTTCAGGACCTCTAATGCACCAATCTATGTACACTGAATATATATACAGTACACTGTGTATACTTTAACTTCTGTGTGTAAAAGCTACTTCAGAACAGAAGCTTTATTCTTGAGAACTTAGCACTTTCAAAATTTCACAGAAGTGAGCAAGTCTGTGTTGAAGAACAACGGGATATCAAACCTGATCGCCAACAACAAATGCATTCAGTGGTCAGGTAATGTCATTCTAATACCAACCCACAGCATCCTTCTTTAATCTAACATGTGGTTGCTATATTTATGCTATAACTTGTTACTTTATTGCCATTATCCCTTCCATTTTTTCCATTCATGTAGAAAGTACAAGAGTGTAAAAAGTAGTAAGAAGGAGCATACAATGACAGAAGTGCAAAGATAACAAGAATGAAAGCAATCACTGGTGCTTAGATGAGCACTGAGTCAGGAGTGGCAGTGACTCTGAAAAATGAAGAATAAATCAGAAAATATGCAAAATATTGTAGGTTGATCCAGAACACAGAAAGACAAGTGACTAGGAAAAAGGAAGAGCTTTGAGTGTGAGGATGACCTAAGGATCAGCATCAACCCTGGATGCCTGTGAAATTGATGTTGGTTCATGAGACAGATATTTTTCAGGAACTTAATAAGCATGGCAACTACTACTGAGGAACCCATGTTGAAGTCCAGGGATAATTATAGTTCCTGGACAAGTTCACACTTGTAAAACACAGCACTCAGGAATGGAGATTCCCCAGAGGAGGGGTCTACTAGGGAGAATGATTCACAACACAGTAGCAATCAGCACAAAGCTGAAAAGTGTGCCTTTTAAGGTTTAAGGTTTAGAAGTTAAAGGGCTAGTAGACCTGGTCTTCCAAAGTCGTATCGCTTTTAATTTCTTTTATCTTTTTTCCCTCAGAGTTTTAAAATCATTTCAAATGGCACCAAGTAGGTAAAATATGTAACAGTAACAATCTAGGTTTCCAGTTTCTAGTAAAATAATCTGAGGANAGTAGCAATCAGCACAAAGCTGAAAAGTGTGCCTTTTAAGGTTTAGAAGTTAAAGGGCTAGTACACCTGGTCTTCCAAAGTCGTATCGCTTTTAATTTCTTTTATCTTTTTTCCCTTAGAGTTTTAAAATCATTTCAAACGGCACCAAGTAGGTAAAATATGTAACAGTAACAATCTAGGTTTCCAGTTTCTAGTAAAATAATCTGAGGAGCAGCACTTACACAATATATGCCTAGTTTATTAAGACTCCCTGCTTAGATCTTGAAGCTTCTGAGTTTATGATCCCATTTTCAAACTTTCAAAGAACTGAGTCATACATACATACATACAAATACATACATACATACATACATACATACATACATACATACAAATAGGATGGGGGCGGTATAAGCAGGATGGAAGAATATCCATGCACTTTGACTAAACCTGAAGATGCTAAATGTAAATCAACTCCTGTAAATGAAATAAACAAGCAAACAAAAAATGCACAAGAAGGTTGAGAAGTAGTTAAAATAGCAAAAGCTGAAGGTAAAAAGCTTTCCTGTTCTTACCAATAATATTCATAATGCACCTTGATTGCTTGCACAGCGCTTTGATCAAAATAATGGTTATGCCAAAAATTAAACAAAGGTAAAAAATCAAACTGAAGGCTAAAGTTTAGAAAAATAACCAGTATTACCGAAACATAGGGATTTAGAACCGCCTTTGGAGATCACCTGGTNAAAAAGCTTTCCTGTTCTTACCAATAATATTCATAATGCACCTTGATTGCTTGCACAGCACTTTGATCAAAATAATGGTTATGCCAAAAATTAAACAAAGGTAAAAAATCAAACTGAAGGCTAAAGTTTAGAAAAATAACCAGTATTACCGAAACATAGGGATTTAGAACCGCCTTTGGAGATCACCTGGTTCAGTCCTCACAGAGATAAATTAACTAACTTATATGTAAAAGCTCAAAGCATTTGAAGCTAACTTTAATTATAAAGCACATAAAATTTTTAGCAATGATGTTTTTAATTTATAAATTTATAAAAGGCTGTGACAGTATACTAAGTCATAAATATATACATGTATGAGTGGAACTGAACATATAAACAAAATGTCACAACCTCGGCCCCTCTCACTCTCTGGGCTTTCACCCCTGTGACCTAGTCGGGATGCTATAATGAATACCAAAGGGGATCTGGCAGCACAGTGTACTACTCCCCGGCCTGTTTGGAAATCAGACAACAGTCCCTCTTGGAGTTAAGCTGTTGGTGCAAAGATTTTCCTCTCTTTTCTCCCAGCAAATGAGAACTATGTTCACCACTGGAATAACAGAACGCTGGTTACCTGAGTTCAATAAATACAATCAGTACTCTAGAGGTTTGAGAGAGTCAAGGAGCCTGATAATTAATGTTCTATTCATAGCACAAATAAAGAAGTAAAGTAAGTAAACGCTGAATCTCTGAAATTTGGAATAGCCAACTTCTTAAAAGAAAAAAAAATCTTGTGCAGAATCATTAACATATCATTGCTGTGTCTGCAAATTTCTGGCAGGTTAATTTTTGATAGCTGGGGAAGAGCAAAGCTCCCCACCAATTTTCTAAATCATCTCTAGGCAAACATCTCCTGGCAATCACCTGTAGACTTCTGCCTGAAAGACCCAGGTATGTTTTGAGAAAGCAGTCAGATTCCTGAATGATTTACAGAATTAACTGTCAGAACTGTCCATATACCTGGTTTAGACCGAGAGTGGTAACTAAAAAAATATGCATGACACATTTTAACCTCAGTGTCCTCACTTCACTCAAAAATCAAAACATCAAGAAAAGACATATTCATCCTGGCTATTCAAATAATTTTTAAACTCCTACTTATGCAAACATGAGGTCACTATAAATAACAATGAAATAGCAGGCTTTATACTGAGCAAAAGAAAGTATGGTCCTTTAGATGTAAATAAATTATTAAATAAGCTACTTATTTAGATGAAAACAAGTTTGCTTTGCAGTTTGAGTAAGTTTAGAAGAGCATCATCAGCCACCAGGTGTTATAATCTCAGGTTTTAAAACATTCAACTGGGCCCCTCAAAAAATGTGCCTTAAATTTGAGACAAATAAAACACAAGTCAGAAATGATCCAAAATAAATCTGAACAAGAATGATGGTGTGCTGTTGCTTAAAAAATAAGTGAGATCAATTTGGAAAATTAATGAGACATTCACATCTGAAATATAATTATAACTACAGATATGAGAAAGAATATTCATTGTAATTTAAAATCAGAATCACTAATTAATTGACAATAAATTTTGACCTTTAAAACAAATTAACAAAATCATTTCTATCAAATCTGCTGAAATAGTATAGTAACAATCCTGATGGTACAAACATTGGTAAATATCATGTTGATATAACAATACTTTACTTTTATTATTCCTTATGCCATTTTAAAAGGAATTTACAAGCATTTTTTAAGTGTGCATGCATGCATGTGTGTATGCTTAATCTCTCTGTCGTGTTTGACTTTTTGCAACCCCATGGACTATAGCCCACCAGGCTCCTCTGTCCATGGGACACAGGGAAGAATACTGCAGCAAGTTGTGATTTCCTCCTTAAGGGGATCTTCTACACCCAGGGATCAAACCCAGATCTCCTACATTGGCAGGCAGGTTCTTGACCACTGAGCCACCTGGAAAGCCTTTTTAAAGAGTAATAACGCAATAGTTAGAACTGGACATGGAACAACAGACTAGTTCCAAATAGGAAAAGGAGTACGTCAAGGCTGTNTAGCAAATAATCGGACATGACTGAGCAATTGAGCTGAACTGAACTGAAAGGAAAATAATGTACAATCTGATAGCCATTTTACAACAACAAAAAAAGTATTAATTTATATGCCACTGAAATTTTATTTTCAAGAGTATTCACTTGAAATAGCTCAAATCTGATTAAATCTGCAATTCTTAGAACTCCAGAGAGGAAAATAAAGAATTTGATATCTCAGGAAGCAAAACTTAACTGTATAAAATTGTGAGGGCTACTTAGATCCCACCAGATTGGCCCACTCTCACTATCCTTCTACATATGAAAAGCAGCAAACACCACAAAGACTTACATGGTCTTAAAAGACCTAAAGAGAATGGGATTTCTACAATTACATCATTTAAAAAGAAGGACCTCTGAAATAGGCCAATCCAATCCCTCCTTTGACAAGGAAACTAGCCATGTGACTTGCCCAGGCCTGCCCTTCTTTACTGACACTCTTTTAACATCCTTGACTAAAGAGCAGCCTGCTTCTTTAAGGAGACTGATTATTTCAGTGAACTCCGTAGTCCCCAAAATTTCAGAATGGATTAATCCTGGCTGTGGCTAATCCTTTTCCACTTCAAAGAGTGACTAATCCCCAGTTATCAGTTATATTTAGGGCATGAAGATAGAATGTCCCTTTGCTATGTAAGGCATTATAGATGAGAGACAATACAAGGAGACACCAATTGCAAACAAAGCACATATTAGTCCCGAAAGTGAAGTAATTCACAAGTTAATGTGGATCATCATAGCCTAAGTGTCCATAAAGCCCTGAGACTTCCTGCTGCTTTAATGTTGCAATAATGACAAGGGAAACGAGAATTAGAAGAGCAACCATGGTGATGTTTACTCTGTCCCAGGACTAAGTATCACTCATGCAGTATCTCCCTCAACCCTCACACAAACACTATGGGGAGGATATTCTTTTGCCGAAATTACAGTTGAAAAAACTGAAAACTGGAGAAGCAACCACCATGTATATGAACACTGACAGTTGCATATAAAATCCATTCTCCTTTTTTTTCTTTATGTCATTTAAGGGGGCAATGTCCCCAATTTAAAGACTGGGTTTCTTCCCAACCACCCTTGTAGCTAGGTGTGGCCATGTTATTACATTCAGGCTAGTGATATATATATGTGCTGTGTGGAATTTCCTAGAAGGCCTTGATTCAGCTGAAAAATGCATTCCTTTTGTGCTTCCTGCTTTGAATTTTCCCTTCCTTCCTGCAATATGGAATGTAGATGAGGTCGCTTCAGCTCCAGAAGCCATGGCATAACATAAGGTGATCCTGAAAATGAAAGCCAGAGTCAAAAGGTGGAAGGAGGCAAGAGCCTTGGTCTCTGAAAACCATGGAAACAACCTACAACCATGTATGCCCACTGAGAGACTTCTTTTCTAAGACAGAGAAACTTCTATACTGTTTAAACTCCTAACATGCTGGGTTTTCTGATAAATGCTATGAGACACAGCTAATCCTTACTAATGTATTACCTTTACAGAAAAATATTGCCAAACAAAATGTTGAAAGCTCCTAAAAAAATTGAAACTCAATTCATACCTAAGAATCTATTTCACTGTAATTTCTATTTCATCCTGCAAAGGATCTATACTTCAAGATTGAATGTACAAATTTAAAGATAGACACTGCAGACTATAATTGTCTAAACTGCATAATTCTGCTTGGATCATATTGCAGGCAGGGAGGTGAGATGGAGAACGGAGCTAAGCAAGTTAAAGACAGCTTGAGGAAGAATCAGAAATGCTACAGTTAGTTGACTTAAAGCTTTATGCTGGGCACGTACAATACAACCAACCAAGAAATTCTACCCATTATTTACCCAGTGACAGATAAAGGAAAATGAGGTGTAGCTCGATAAACAAGCTCTCTGCTAAAGCAGATTTAGACACTATTCATCCCCTTCTTTTCAGCCTAGAAGCCTACTTAGCTGGAACTGTAAAATAAATTCCAGTACTCAGAACATTTCAAGGAGGAATAATTTTCAAAACCGGTTCAGGCTTTATTTTTCTTCACTTTGAAATTGATTAGATGTACTGTTAAAAGAAAAATTGGTTGATGTCTAAAAGAAGAGTATTTTAGACAAATATAAGACAGCTAATTTTAGATGCTTTAGCTACTACCCATTTCTGCCCATGTGTCATCAACCCACAGACAAATCATGTCAGATTAGGTTTTACTGCAGATCAAATTATATCAATCAATATATCAGTATTTGCTGTTTAGCCAACTGATTATAAAATCAGCAGTGAAATTTGTTCTTTAAAAGACTTTAAACAAACAAATATACTCAGGCAATGGAAATAGTTTAGAAAATAATGGAAATCAAACTCAATATACTTGGAAAGAAATGTTACATAATAGTAATTTAACTTTTCAATTTACAGCATGCCTGGTCCTATGTAACTTTCTAAAATGAAACATTTCAACAACTCACCATGGGTCTGTTTCAGAAGATAATCTGAAAATCTATGAGAGTGACCAAAAAAATATACAATACCACTTGATCAAACTGCTAAAGAAGCAAAGACAAGTAAATGAGAAAGCTCCAATTCAGTAAGTGAACAATGCATTTCACACATGTAGCAGTTTACCCCTCTGGAATTTTTTTAAAATTTATTTATTTTTTATTGAAAGATAATTGCTTTATAGAATTNACTTGATCAAACTGCTAAAGAAGCAAAGACAAGTAAATGAGAAAGCTCCAATTCAGTAAGTGAACAATGCATTTCACACATGTAGCAGTTTACCCCTCTGGAATTTTTTTAAAATTTATTTATTTTTTATTGAAAGATAATTGCTTTATAGAATTTTGTTTTCTGTCAAACCTCAACATGATATAGGTATACATATATTCTCTCCCTTTTGAACCCTTCTCTCTGAAACTTTTAAATGGTATTCAAATTAGTTTACTGCTGTCCTTGTGGGGGATGGCTGGAGTATATAGAAAAGCTCTAAAACATAAATCACATTAATTCTGTTTTGAATGGTTTCATGCTTCCTTAAAGCATTACTAATAAACTGTAAATTCACATCAGTGTCTTTGCTCTTAACTCTGTGAGCTAGGATACAATCACAGAAATAGAGTCCGCATGCAATAAATAACCTTTGAATAAATAATGAGTCAGTGAATGACAATGCACCAGATTATGTCCCATAAGATCTGGATATTCCAGCTCTGATAACTGGCTGAATGACTTGATTAATTCATATAAGGGGGACAGAAGTGTATAATTAGAAAATATAATAAAGAATATTCATATTTTAATATATTAGAATATATAATAAAGACACTCCAAGCAAGTTTGAGATAGATCTAGGTTCAAATCCTGATATAGCCAGGCAGTAGGGAGGGATCTACCATGCCTAATCTTCCATTTTTTCAACTGTAAAGAAAAAGTTAATAATGCATAACTTCCACAGCCACTGTGATGTATTGTTCCTAGTACTGTTCTGGACAAACTTTTGTTCTTGATCTAAAAGGAAAAGCTGCTATTATTATTAACATCTTTGAGTATCATTTTATTATTTAAGGAAAGGAATAACAATTTCTGGTAAAGTTAAATTTCATAGAGGTTGGGAAAATGCAATCAGATTTCTTTATGTGAAAATGCATTAAAATATAACATGCTATATAATGTAAATAATGTAGAATTAGTCTGTTATTCAAACCCCACAACTGACTGAAATTTAGCAAAAAGTGTCATTACTTAAATACCATTGTGGGGCAAGAAAATGAACAACTGTCAATTATGGCATTAGTTGGGAAGTATCGTGCAAAATCAGAGAAGGCAATGGCATCCCACTCAAGTACTCTTGCCTGGAAAATCCTATGGACAGAGAGGCCTGGAAGGCTGCAGTCCATAGCGTCGTGAGAGGAGGACACGACTGAGAGACTTCACTTTCACTTTTCACTTTCAGGCACTAGAGAAGGACGACTGAGAGACTTCACTTTCACTTTTCACTTTCAGGCACTGGAGAAGGAAATGGCAACCCACTCCAGTGTTCTTGCCTGGGGAATCCCAGGGACAGGGGAGCCTGGTGGGCTGCTGTCTATGGGGTTGCACAGAGTCAGACACGACTGAAGTGACTTAGCAGCAGCAGCAGCGGCATGGTGCAAAATATGCCCTTCAAAATATTTTAACTCCTATCACAAATTATGCAAATGAGATATTTTAAAACCTACCAAAGTTTTACAATCCACATCATCAAAAAGTGAATGCCCTATGAACTTTTACAAAAGAGCTAAACTTTATAAAACTTACAATGCACAAATTGTCATAAAAATTTTGGTCTGCCTATAGGAGGTAGTAATCAAGGTAGATTTCTATTTATAAAAGCATCCCGTGAATAGGAATAGAATATGATGAAGGCTCTTTGTGTGCTGTACTCATTTGTGTGTACTCTGTGTGTGTACTCATTTCCCTATGCCCTGAATGTAGCTCAGTGTCAGGAACATTATATTTTTTATTAATGGCTAAATGAATTCAGCTAAAACTAAAAGTGTCTGCTTTCGATCATGCTTTAAAAAGCCAATATGCTCCTGACAAAAGTATCTGAAACTAAAGCATATGGAAAAAAATTAACAATTTGCTTCCTTTCTTTTTCTTTAAAAACATCTCAGTCTCAGATTGTTACATTATTAGTGTTTGCTTAAAAGATAATCAGTAGAAGCACTCAATTGTGTGGCCTTATAGACTGTAAACCTAGTTTCTTTCCTATAAGCACATGATAAAATTTGATGCTCCACAAATAGGTAATCATAGTAAAAAGCACTCATTCTAATTCTGATCCATTACCTCCTCCCCCGAAAAATTCAAAAACTCATCTTGGTTAAAATATTGTATAGGAGAAGGGTTATTAGCATAAATCTATTATTTAGGATATAAGTGAATCTTCATTTGTTCTGGGCAAAATAAAATTAAAGTAATAACATGACAAAAGACAAAATCAATTGAAACTTGCTACAGATTGAGACATAATCAAAGTCATAATGCCAAATTCCAACCTAAATACATATTTAAATTTAAAGTTATGGAGAAACTAAATAATTACAGACAAACAGTTATTAAGGTTTGTGAACATTTTCATAATATAATACCCTTTTAGGGTCCCAAACTGCAGCAAGATAGCAATGACTAAACTTACTTCCAATGCCAATGCCTAATATTTGTAAGTTTTGCTAGTTACTCCCCCCAGAATGAGTCCCTCTATGAACCATTCTACAGAAAACTCCTCCCTGATCACCAGTAACAAGACAGATGGCAGCTGGGCTATTTTATGTAATAAGGAACTTGGGTTTTCAATGTGGTGAGGGAAAAGAACCAGAAGCCTGGCACCTGTGAATCAGTGGCCCCACCCTTTCACTATATAGGGAGAATCAGCTGTTGCCTCAACAGCTGGCAGGTGGCCGATGGAAAGAGATCTGAAAGGAGTTGTAGATTTTATGTAGATTTTTAGAGGAGAGCCATAGTCAGGAGTCAACAGAGAGTAGCACAGAGGAAAAAAGAGGAGGGTGGAAAAGAAACAGGAAGAAGAGAAACAGAGAAATAGCCTACTGATGCGAACACACGGTAGCAGGAACTGCTGCTGCTGCTGCTGCTGCTGCTAAGTAGCTTCAGTTGTGTCCGACTCTGTGCGATCCCATAGACGGCAGCTCACCAGGCTCCCCCGTCCCTGGGATTCTCCAGGCAAGAACACTGGAGTGGGTTGCCATTTCCTTCTCCAGTGCATGAAAGTGAAAAGTGAAAGTGAAGTCGCTCAGTCGTGTCCAACTCTCAGCGACGCGATGGACTGCAGCCTACCGACTCCTCCATCCATGGGATTTTCCAGGCAAGGGTACTGGAGTGGGTTGCCGTTGCCTTCTCCGGTAGTAGGAACTACTTATAGAAATTATGGGAGCTAATGAGAGACCTTGTTAAAAAAAAAAAAAAAAAATCTGCCTGAAGGTGTTTTATTGCATTATCTAAAAGGAGCAAAGCTAGATTATTATTTGAACTATTTCCTCACCCTTCCATCTGTTCACCACTTAATGCTATTACCATGTAGTGATGTATTTTCAATAAACTATGGCAATTATAAACAGGAAGATATTTGTGACAAATGTTAAGAAGACGACGACTCTGGCTTCCCCAGCAGACCACATTTTGAGACCAAAACCTATTCAAAGGCATTAGTTTACTCAGCAAACCTAGACTGATGTCAGCTATGCCTCCCCCACCCCCTGCCCTCCACTGGACTAGAAAATGAATGAAGCATGGACATGGCCTCCAGTAACTGCATGTGGGAGAGAAAGGTTTCAACACTAATAACAAGGCTACCTGTGACACACTAAAAGCATGCAAAAGAAAGACAGTAGCTAGGCTAATGGAAGGGCCTGGGGAAGATGGGAAGAAAGGGGCAAGCTGCAAACCTTCGGAAACTCAAGTAACATGCCAGCCAGTCTTGAAGGATGACTGGGGTTTATCTGAAGAGGAACTTTTTAAAAAGATATTTCAGGAAAAGAATAGCACATGCAAATATAAACACCATGATAGATGGGAAAAGGAAGCTGACTGGGAGACAAGTGAAAGGATCTGCTGAGGTTCGGCTGAGGCTAAAAACCTTACCTGTGTAATAGCACTGATCCACAAGTCTATTTGGTTTTCTTTAGCTGTTCTTGACAGTCTGCCAAAGAAAGCAGAAGTAAGGAGAGCAAAATTGAATGTGCTGGGGGCCTCCCTGGTGGCTCATTGTAAAGAATCCAACTGCCAATGCAGGGGACACCATTTTGATCCCTGGTCTGGGAAGATTCCACATGCAGACAGAGGAGAAACTAAGCCCTTGGGCCACAGCTATGGGGCCTGTGCCCTGCAGCCTGGGAACCACAACTTCTGAGCCCATGTGCCACAACTACTGAAACCCGCATGTCCTAGAGCCTGTGCTCTCCCACCACAATGAGAAGCCCTCGCACCCCAACAAAGAGTAACCCTTGCTCACAACGACTAGAGAAAAGGCTAACAGCAGGGAAGATCCAGCACAGCCAAAAATAAATAAAAAATAAATTTATTTTAAACAATTGAATGTGCTTCAGGGGAAAAACGATGAGAAAGGCAATGCCAAGATGCTGTCTCTCCATTTACTACTACCCAATCTTCTCTCTTGTTTACATCTTAGTTCTTCACACCAGGATCTGCAGAAGAGTAGGGCAAGGAGAGGATTATATGGAAAGGGCCTCTTTTAATAAACCCTTCACATCTCTCTGAACAAGTATTATTTCCTTAAAGAAAAACAATATAAGGTATAATAAGCAAAGATGAGTGGCAGAAAATAGAGAAGAAAACCAGATCAGAGTCACATGATATAAGAGAATATGCCATACATATATTTACATATGCATACATCTATTTAAAGAGAGAAAAATAAACACCAGTTTTATGTTTATTACTCATACAGTTATTTAGGCCTCACGGAAAAAGTAAACCAAGGTTAGCAACTCTTCTATAATACTATTTAAGTGACTTTTATTTCTATTCTATCAAATGGGTATTTATGTCATTAAAACATGTTTATAAGGAAATATTCCCCAGAGAAGATTTGAAATACAAGTTTAACTCTCAAAGTGTTTTCTGATCAGTAAAACACAATCCCTCCCCTTTCATCATATTTACTACTGCATAAATCAGTGTAACTGGAGTCAGCTAATAAACTTTCACAACCAAAGGTCTCATGCTGAACTCCATAACCCACAAATATTTGCTCTATAAAATATGACAGGTTGGGAAAGTTAGGTAGATCTGGACAGCAATAAGTGATCCTAATTTTTATATTCTATCTATGAGTTGTATTTGAAATTGCCAGTACAAATTTACTTTCAATGGAGAAAAAAATCGTAAATCCAAGGATAGAATTTAATCAAAATATTTTAGTACTGAAGTAAAATTTAATTTAAATTAATCTTAATAGCGTAGTTAGCTTCATTGGATTGCATAGTGATATAATGTCCTTTAACTTATTTTATGATAATGGTATTAAAATCAACCTTGGGTTTCATTCACAAATCAGACATAAGGGACTTATAATTTTATTTGCTGAAGATTTCCACCAATACAAATATGAATTCCCTTGGAAGGTTTCTGAAGGAAAAGGAACTAGAATGGATATTAAATAGCTTTCCATCAAAACAAAATGACAGCTCTAAAGAAAAGCCAATATTAGAATTAACAAAGCTTTCTTTAAATATTGCTAGTAAGTATTTTAAGCTTCAGCTAGTTTCTATCAAGATACCTACTATTAAGGGGAACCATAATCCCCTCTCTCATGCAGACACTTCTACTCCCAAGAGGAAAACATATTTAACAATCTCTTCATTCTGTAGTCACTGCTGTTCTTGTGAGAAACAAAGATTACTTGGTGGGTAATTTCATGTACTTCAATTTAGTGAGAAAAAGGTGTAAAAAGTTTGCCTGAGACCTGGGTGTCTTTTCCCACTTGGTCTGAATAAGTTTAACTCCAGGGAAGAAGTATTTGAGAAGCCATTTGACTGCAAGTCCAGGCTATGAATTTTTTTTTTAATTAAAGGATAATTACAATATTATGTTGGTTTCTTCCATACATCAACATGGATCAGCCATAGGTATATATATGTCCCCTTCCTGTTGAGCCTCCCTCCCACCTCCCACCCCACCCCTATAGGGTGCCACAGAGCCCTGGGTTGAGTTCCCTGAGTCATACAGCAAATTCCCACCAGCTATCTATTTTACATGTTAGTGTCTATATTTCCATGCTACTTTCTCCATTCGTCCTACACCCTGCCTTCATGTCCATAAGTCTGTTCTCTGTCTGCATCTCCACTGCTACCCTGCCAGACTGTGGTTTCTAATTGATATAATAATAAAGTAATATATAACCAGTAATAATAAAGTAGATGGTTTGATCTCTATCTGACTTGTGTTTATTTCCCATCTGGTTCGAAATTGAACTCCCTACACCAAATACGGAGAAGGCTATGGCACCCCACTCCAGTACTCTTGCTTGGAAAATCCCATGGATGGAGAAGTCTGGTGGGCTGCAGTCCATGGGATTGCGAAGTCAGACAAGACTGAGCAACTTCACTTTCACTTTTCACTCTCATGCATTGGAGAGGGAAATGGCAACCCACTCCAGTGTTCTTACCTGGAGAATCTCGGGGACAGAAGAGCCTGGTGGGCTGCCATCTCTGGGGTCGCACAGAGTCGGACAAAACTGAAGCGACTTAGCAGCAGCAGCAGCAGCAACACATCAAATACACAGTGGGGTCATGGTGTTCTTACCAATATACCTCCTGATATTCTGCTCATCTTTAAATGTTCATGTCTAGTATCACCTATTTCAGTAAACATTTCATTGATTCTCTTGTTGAAATTAACTTTCTCCTCAATGTTCCCAGGGCACTTTGTAGTTTGCTTACAGCACTTATCCTATTTCTTCACTAGCTTACAATAAAGCCAGTGACAATAAATTATTGGTATGCTTTTCAAACAATGCCTTGCATAGAACTGTTCAATAATTGTAAAATTAAATTCTAAAATTTATATATTCCTCAGTAAGAATATTGAAATCAAGAATGTGTTATGAAGTATGAAGAGAATGACAGTCTGTAAAAATGAAATCATCATATATATTCTATTTAGCCAACAAATAAGACCACATTCCTGAATAGTTTAGGGGAAACTGTTAGCCAGCAGCCTTCAGGCAATGATAACCTGTGCACTGGGAATTTCTATGTATTTTCTGCACTGCTAGTTCTAATGTTTATGAAAAATTTATACAACTCTTTCAATGGAAAGCTCCTCACTGATAAACCCAGGCCTTGGTTTTTCTTGAGATTTCAGACATTAATCCTAATTTTATGCTTACATATAGATAAGAGATTTAATGTTCAAAATAATGCAAATATACTTTGATTCAAATATAAATCAGTGTATGAAATAATAGGAAAAAGGAAAATTGCAGAAGCATTCTAATAATTATACATACGCTTCCTTGTGGCAATTAACAATGTTTAAAAAACACTGAAGCACAATTTCATCGGTCTGAAAGGCACTCATTCACCTCATTTAACAAATATTTACTGAACACCAACTACATGCCCAGTCCTCTACAGGGACTGGAAGTACAGCAGTGCAACATAATAGACATAAATCCCAGCCTCACTGAGGTTACAACCGGCATAAAGAGCTAGATATTAAACAGATAATCAAGCGAATAAAATTATGATTTAGGGTTGCCCAGAAAAAAAGGAATTAGGTGAGAGTGGTGAGCAAAGAATCACATGATCAGGAATATTCTAAAAATCTAAATCGTGCCATAAACCATCACAAATTTAGTAATTTTTAACATTTACATATATTAAGAAACATAAAACCTATTTCTCTCAAGTAATATATTGTTAAGCAAAATATGGGAATATAAATAAACTATGCTTAGAGTACATGGTGTATCCAGTGTATTTTTGTGCTCACAAGTAAAAAAAGTTACATTATGCTATAACAAAGTGATAAATATGGTGATGCTTACTAAAGTACCAGAAAGAGTCAGGTTAAAATTGGACAATGGAAGAGAGGTCACTCCCAATTCAAACTACGTATTCTGCTTATAAATAATTTACAAATTTTATAAAAACCAAATATATTGATAGAAAGTACAATTTTTTTTCCTTTATATTACCCATCCTAAAAACAGAAACAATTATGGAAAAGTAATTGCCTTGCAAAAGCATTTCCAAGCCACGTAGAGATTAACCTGGCTAAAATGGATATTGACAAAAGTAATTTCAAAATATTGATGCCTAACTCAAGATTACATATGCTTAGTATGATAATCTCTAGGTCCATCCATGTTGCTGCAAGTGGCATTATTTCATTTTTTGTGGCATAGTATTCCACTGCATATATACACCTCATTTGCTGTATCTATTAATCTGTCAATGGATATTAAGGTTGCTTCCATGTATGGGGCTCCAGAAAACAGTGCTGCTATGAACGTTGGGGTGTATGTATCTTTTCAAATTAGTATTCTGTGGATATATACCCAAGAGTAGCATTGCTGGATTAGGTGGCAACTCTATTTTTAGTTTTTTTAGGAATCTCCATATTATTTTAAAAAGTGGCTGTGCCAGTGTACATCCCCACCAACAGTATTCAAGGGGTCCTGTATCTCCACACTCTCTCCAGCATTTGTAATTTGTAGATCTTTTCATAATGATCATTCTGACTGGTGTGAAGTAATCTCTTTGTAGTTTTGATTTGCATTGATCTAATAATTAGAGATGGTGAGCATCTTTTCATGTGCCTATCGGCCATCTACATGTCTTTTTTAAAGAAATATCTATTTAGATCTTTTGCTCATTTTTGATTGGATTGCTTGGGGGTTTTTGTTGTTATTGAGCTGTATGAACTATTTGTATATTTTAGAAATTAAGCTGTTGGTCAAATCATTTGCAGTTATCTTCTCCCATTCTGTAGGTTCTTTTTGTTTCATTTATGGTTTCCTTTGCTGTGCAAAAGCTTATAAGCTTGATTTGGTCTGATTTGTTTATTTTTTATTGCCTTAGGAGACTGACCTAAGAAATTATTGGTATGACATGTGTCAGAGAATGTTTCACCTGTGTTCTTTTCTCGGAGTTTTATGGTGCATGTCTTACATTTAGATCTTTAAGACATTTTGAGTTTATTTTTTGTGTATGGTGTGAGGGACTGTCCTAACTTCATTGATTTACATGGTGCTGAAGATGGACTTCTCTTTATATTGACCTTAGGGAATAAAAGTTCTTGTAGAGATTGAGCAGCAAAGAGTTGACTCATTGGAAAAGACTCTGATGCTGGGAGGGATTGGGGGCAGGAGGAAAAGGGGACGACAGAGAATGAGATGGCTGGATGGCATCATCGACTTGATGGACGTGAGTTTGAGTGAACTCCGGGAGTTGGTGATGGACAGGGAGGCCTGGCGTGCTGCAATTCATGGGGTCGCAAAGAGTTGGACACAACTGAGTGACTGAACTGAAATGAACTGAAGAGATGAGCAGGAAAGGAAATCTGAGATCTATTTGGAAACATTCCAGTTAGTTAGGTCTGAAAACTGAAATGCTTGCCAAACAGTCAATCGCCTTATTATCTTTTGATATTCAACTAAATACACACTCAAGTAAACAGATATTTCAGTTTACGAACTTAAGCCAGTTTTTTCTCAAGAATGTGGTTCTCAACTATTTTCTAATTGTAAAGTAAAAACTCTCCTGCTTCAATGTCATCTTTAGTTTTACCTATTTTCAATGGATATGATACCCTGAAAGAAAATCTTATTCTCTCCATGTTAAAATTTCATTACATTCAAGTACCATTTAAACTCTCCAAAGAAATAAAGCATTATATCTTGAAGCTTTTTTTTTCTTTTCTAGAAATCTTCTTTGACTCATTTTTTACTCTTTCCCTGTGTTTGTATTTAAGTGGGCAGGCAGCAAACTGTGAGAATAGAGATCTAGATTGTCAATTATTCTGCTCACTCAGAGCTTAAGTGTTCTGTTTGATGTCTCCTGGGAGAAAGTAACATTCATAGTAACAGATGTAAAAGCACTTACTTTAGGGCTATTTTAAATGGTATGACTAGTTTAAAAAAATTCTATATAGAAACGTGTCTCCCAGGCACTAGAGATTAGCGGCAATTTTCTCTTTAAATGTCACTGGCTAAACTCCCACGACATTGACGTTTGATATACATTGAGTCAGCCACATGTTTAGCATCCCTATACATTACCACTCTCTTCTCTACCTTCAGCCTAAAAATGGAGTCCACATTGTATATGTGGAAAAATAGCCTTCAATTTATATAAGTATTTCACCATTCATGGTTTATTTTCTCCTGTCATTTGTTGTGGAAACCATTTAAATAAAAAACAAAACAGAACTGCCACTGCTAGGCAGAAGTTCTGGAGAGGACACCTCACCTTATCTGTAAGAAATCCTATGTGAAGAAGAGCTAGGATGGACACAATGACTAGCAGAACGAGGCTTTCTGGAGAGGAGGCAAAGGCATACATAATGCTCACAAGAGAGTACAAAAAGGGGGTTTAGCTAGCCTACAGGTGTTTATTTTCTTTGTTTTTAGGCTTAACTAAGCTAAAATAAATGGTTTTTCTGTATTTTTTAAATGCAGGTCATCATGTTCTTGTTCAGTCGATAAGCTATGTCCCACTCTTTGTGATCGCATGAACCGCAGCATGCCAGGGTTCACTGTCCTTCACTATCTCCCAGAGTTCATTCAAACTCATGTCCATTGAGTCACTGTTGCCATCTAACCATCTCATTCTATCTTGTATTACTTAACATTATACTATATATTATACATATATTACATGTATATAATTTTCATATACATATATTTATGTATATGTTTATATATTTATATGTATTATACTATATATATTATATATATTGTATGTATATAATTTTCATATACATATATTTATATATATATATGTATATATAATGTATTGGAGAAGGCAATGGCACCCCACTCTAGTACTCTAGCTTGGAAAATCCCATGGACGGAGGAGCCTGGTAGGCTGCAGTCCATGGGGTTGCTAAGAGTCAGACATGACTGAGTGACTTCACTTTCACTTTTCACTTTCATGCACTGGAGAAGGAAATGGCAACCCACTCCAGTGTTCTTGCCTGGAGAATCCCAGGGAGCCTAGTGGGCTGCCATCTATGGGGTTGCACAGAGTCGGACATGACTGAAGTGACTTAGCAGCAGCATATATAATGTATATAATCGGAGATGGCAATGGCACCCCACTACAGTACTCTTGCCAAATAATGTTATTTAACATTACTTACAGTAGGTATTTTTAGAACGGTAATGGTGGTGGTTTAGTCGCTAAGTCGTGTCCAACTCTTGTGATGCTATGGACTGTAGCCTGCCAGCCTCATCTGTCCATGGGATTCTTTCTCCAGGGGATCTTCCCGACCCAGAAATCAAACCCAGGTCTCCTGCATTGCAGGCAGATTCTTTACCAACTGAGCTACAAGGGAAACCCTAGAACAGTAATGCTGCTGCTGCTCAGTTGCTTCAGTCGTGTCCGACTCTGTGCGTCCACATAGATGGCAGCCCACTAGGCTCCTCTGTCCCTGGGATTCTCAGGCAAGAACACTGGAGTGGGTTGCCATGTCCTTCTCCAATGCATGAAAGTGAAAAGTGAAAGTGAAGTCGCTCAGTCATGCCCAACTCTTAGGGACCCCATGGACTGCAGCCTACCAGTCTCCTCAGTCCATGGAATTTTCCAGGCAAGAGTACTGGAGTGGGTTGCTATTGCCTTCTCCAGAACAGTAATAGTTACTCATTATTTAATGTACACTACATGCTTTATGTAGACTTCTTGGGTGGTGGAGTGGTAAAGAACTGTCCTGCCATAATAGACATGGGGTGGATCCCTGGGTAGGGAAGATTCCCTGGAGGAGAGCATGGCAACTCACTCCAGTATTCTTGCCTAGAGAATCCCATGGACAGAGAAGCCTAGCAAACTACAGTCCATGGGTTCACACAGAGTTGGACATGACTGAAGCAACTTAGCATGCAGCATGAACATGCTTTATGTAAAATGCAGTTTTAATCTTCATAGCAATTCTATTACACTCTTGAGGTTGCACAGTTGTTGCACAGTTAAAGATACTGTGAATAAAACTGTCAAGTAATATACCCTGGAAAGTATCATAGTAGGGATTTTACTCTAAGTCTTATTCCAAACCCCCAATTTTTTTAATTTATTTATTTTTTAGTTGCAGGATAACTGCTTTACAGAATTTTGTTGTTTTCTGTCAAACCTCAACATGAAACAGACATATACATATTTCCCCTCCCTTTTGAACTTTCCTCCCATCTTGCTCCCCATCCAACCCCTCTAGGGTGTTTGAGTTTCCTGAGACACAGAAAATTCCCTTTGGCTATCTATTTTACATATGGTAATATAGGTTTCCATGTTACTCTCTCCCTATATCTCACCCTCTCCTCCCCCTCCCCATGTCCATAAGTGTATTCTTATGTCTGTTGCTCCATTGCTGCCCTAGAAATAAATTCTTCAGTACCATTTGTCTAGAGAATATATATATGTTAGTATGTAATATTTATCTTTCTCTGTACTTACTTCACTCTGTAGAATAGGCTCTAGGTTCATCCACCTCATTAGAACTGACTCAAATGCGTTCCTTTTCATGGCTGAGTAATAATCCATTGTGCATATGTACCAAAATTTCTTTATCCATTCATCTGTCAATGGACATCTAGGTTGCTTCCATGTTCTAGCTATTCTATATAGGGCTGCAATGTCGGACACGACTGAGCGACTGAACTGAACTGAACTGTCTTTTTCAACTTTGGTTTCCTCAGGGTATATGCCTATGAGTGGGATTGCTGGGTCATATGGTCCTTTTATTCCTAGTTTTTTAAGGGCTCTTCATACCATTTTCCATAGTGGCTATATCAATTTACATGCCAACAGTGCAAGAGTGTTCCTTTTCTCCACACCCTTTCCAGGATTTATTTTTTGTAGACTTTTTGATGATGGCAATTTGACTGGTGTGAGGTGACATCTCATTGTACCAAACCTCAATTTTTAAAACCTTCATGCTACTGTCTCTAGTTGGGGTTCATCAATTTTAAACTAATTCCCAAAGTAGCTGTGTGTGTTAATGAAATCAGTAGAATCCGGAAACAAGAACTTTGGATAATTTGATAACTACACACACCTGTGTATACACATACAGACACACACACACANGAACACCCAGGACTGATCTCCTTTAGAATGGACTGGTTGGAGTCCAAGGGACTCTCAAGAGTCTTCTCCAACACCACAGTTCAAAAGCATCAATTCTTCAGTGCTCAGCTTTCTTTATAGTCCAACTCTCAAATCCATATGACCACTGGAAAAATGATAGTCTTGACAAGACACTCATTAGAAAAGACCCTGATGCTGGGAAAGCCTAAAGGTAGGAGGAAAAGTGGATAACAGAAGACAAGATGGTTGGATGGCATCACCAACTTGATAGACAGGAGGTTGAGCAAATTCCAGAAGTTGCTGATGGACAGGAAAGCCTGGTATGCTGCAGTCCATAGGGTCGCAAAGAGTTGGACATGACTGAGTGACTGAACTGAACTGATAGATGCTTTACAATGCTGTTTTAATTTCTATTGTACAACAAAGTGAATCAGCTATATGTATACGTACATTCTCTCTCTCTTGGACCTCCCTCCCTCCACCCAACCCCTATATCCCACCCTGTTATGTCATCGCAGAGCACTGAACTGAGCTCCCTGTGCCATACAGCAGCTTCCCACTAGCTATTTCACACACGGTAGCGTATATACGTCAATTCTAATCTCTCAGTTCATCCTCTCTTTATCCACCCCCACATCCACATACCTATTCTCTACATCTGTGTCTCTATTTTTGCCCTGAAAATAGGTTCATCAGTACCATTTTTCTGGATTCCTTACATTTTAAAAGTTTAATCTATGTCAAACTCCTGGCAGTCCAAATGAATATACACTTAGAAAATGAAAAGATTCCTAACATCTTCAGAATGCACTGCTCATGTATTAAAAAAAAAAAAAAGAAAAAACTTTAAGGAAAATAAGCTTAAAGCAATCTCTTCAATAAAGTAAAATATGAAACTGCAACTCTGATGGAACACAATTACAGATGAATAAATACCTTTGCATTCTGAAAAAGGAATGAGTAAAGAATTATATGTAAATTCACATGCAGAGCAAAAGCTATTAATGTAGTAAAATCTGAAAGAGAAAGTCAAATTCATAGCCTTGTTTATCTAAAAAGATAGGAAGAAAGCAAGCCTAGACAGATTTACAATTATGATTTCATTGGGTGGACAAAAAAGTTTTGATATATACCACTGAGGAAACTCAGCTCTAATTCACTTTATTGAATTAGAAAATAAATAATACTTTTTCCAAAACAACCTCATGTGACAACTGTAATTCAGAGGAATTATTACTAGGATTTACAATGCTTTTCTTAAACAGACCTCCACTTACAGATGCTAAAAATCACTAAAATAATTAGTTGGCTATCATAATGTTGATATATGCTCATAAAAGTTCATTTTATATGTATAAGCCTTAAAAATCTTTATTAGAATAACAGTCATAGTCTATCTAGTAAAGATTGTTTTCATAAAATATCAAAAGATAAAGAAGAAAAGTTTCAGTAGTATTATTTTATCTCTGTGGTGTTGAGTAGAAAAATGGCTGATGGATTCACCAAAGAAAAAAGCATGTCTCCTCCTTGACCATTTACAGGAAGGATTCACTTTCATATACTTAGACACATTAATGAAAGCTGCACATCTAGAGTGGAAGAAAAGGCCTCTCAAAAGCAGACTCACTATATCCAAGCCCACAGAGATTGACACAGATAAGCAGAATGTCACCTTACTAATTTACAAGGAGAAATAACCTTCACAGGGACCCAGATACTAGAGTCTCAGCCATCAGCCCATTCTTTCTCTAAGGGCAGACGGTCTCACCAATGGATGAAGAATTTCCTTTCTACACAACCATAGTTAACCAGCTCTTCTCCTGAGTGACACAGTATTCATCAGATCTAGTCATACTTTAATCTAGCAAAGAGCTATAGGCCAAAGGGCAATTCAGTCACTTATGAAATGGTTTTACACACCTATGCTTTACCCATTCTGTGCTTATCTCACCTTTAGAGGAATTTTTATTTCCCTTCTTTCTTACTTATATGAGCAACACTTTGGTCTATAAGCTCTCACACACTGCACTATCATTCTGCAGTGTAAGGATTATATTTGTAAAGCTTGATACGCTCAGTGGCATAGCCGGAAAAGATGCAGTAATAAAAAAGATTACCCAAAAAACTGGTTTGAACAGCAAATTAAGAATTACAGAGCAACTAGTTCCACCCTCTTAAAATTATCATAAGTTTAACAGAGTGCAGTTAAACACTTAATACATATCTGCTAGTACAAACTCTAGGTCAGCAAGCACATCTCAGGAGTGAGGATTTGGGAGCTGAAGAGATCAAACATTTACTGAATGCCTCTTACCTCTAGACATATAAACTAGATAAATGAGAATCTATTCTCTCATTAATTCCTTATAGACATAGGGTAGGCATTATCTCCATGAGCAGAAGAATAAGCTAAGCCTCTCCTTCCAAGTGTTCCTGAGACCTTGCTTTGTTAGCTAAGTTCTTCATCTGCTAACATTTTCTCTTCAGACTGACTTCTACAACTCACAATTATGTTCTACCCTCTCTTATCTTCAAAGTGCAAGTGAGCAAAGCAGCAAACAGAAAACCAACCCTCACAGCCATCTATAATTCTCCTCTGGACACTGCCAAAAAGTTCTCTTGCTCTTCCCAACAAATGGGGAAATAATTTATACTTGCTGTCTGTTCTTACCCACCTCTCCCTCAATCACCAACCCTCTGCAATCATCTTTTTTGGCCAGCACCAACTTTCACTGAAAACACTCTGGAAAAAGGTCACTAATTACATTTGAACAAGAACTTCGGAAATACTCTTTCTTTGCTTCTATTTTTAAATCTAGGTGTTTTTCCTCCACACTCTGTGACCATCTCTTTTGTTTCCCTTTCTGGTTTGGATCCCTCAGAGTTCCTCATGAATTTATCCTTGGCTATATTCTGTGCCTGTACTTTCCTCCTAGTAATTTAATCCATAACCTTGGCCTCAACCTCCACCCAAAGATGCCAAAATCTGTATCTCTAGCTCAAATCCTCCCCATAGCTTCAGAAATCTATCTCCAGACCATACCCATGAGGAAGCGAAAGAAATGGCCTCTACTGAATGCAATACCTTTCCCATCATTTTTTTTTTAATGTTCCTCTAACACCATAAAATGACACCATCATCCTCTCTATCACGCAGGTAACATATAAATCAACTTGGATTTCTTCTCTTCTACTGTCCATCCACAATTTAGTTATTAGCTCCGAAACACTTTACTTTCTTACAACCTTCTCACCATTCCCATGGCTACTGCCTGGTGAGGTCCCTAACATCTTTCCAAGAGGCACCTAAGACTGGCCCCTCTTGCAGAGTTCCTTATCCTCCATATCCTACACTTGTTAACCACAAGAAAGTCCAAGCCTCAGAACCTGGCTCAAACTCACCTCTCTAGCTTTTTAAAAAATAAATATTTGATTTATGTATTTGTCTGTACCAGATCTTAGCTTTGGCACATAGTATCTTCATTGCAGTATCTGGGAACTTTAGTTGCAGCCATCAAACTCTTCGTTGTAGCATCTGGGATCTAGCGCTCTAACTAGGGATCATCCCAGGCTCCCTGCACTGAGAGCTTAGAGTCCTAGCCACTGGACCACCAGGGAAGTCCCCATACCTCTCAAGCTTTATTCACCAGAATTCCAGACCCCTCTTGTAAACCACATCAATACAACACCCATGCTTGTGCACATACACCAAATTTATCCTAAAGTTCATCCTCTTTCTGCTACACCTTTCAGCACAATATTCAGGTCAGTGCCACATTGATCCAACACCTAATGGAGTCTCAGGAAGCCAATTTCAACTTCTTTGTTGACTGACCTGATCCACAATATGTTTTAAAACCAAGGCATGATTATAAAAATTGCAGAGTTCTCTTCTCAGCTAAGTGTCAACAGAACTAATTCTCATGTCGCCAGTTTAGATATGCCAAACCACAACTGCCAAACCACAACTTCCACCATAACAAAAATTATGGACACAGTATATTATCATGTTCTTCACTGTCACAAATTAAGAAGCTTTCTATCTATATCCACCAGTAATAACGGGGCTCATACCTTATTATATGAGAACTTCTGAATTACTTAGCAGTTTTAACTCACGATAATAATAAACCCCTACACTAACAATAGAATGCTAATGTTACTAAGACTGTGAATACTGAATATGTGATTATGTTGCTCAGAGTTACTAGCAAGCTCTTCTGATATTCTATAACTTCCAGTGTCAAGAAACAACTTAAATTTGATGCTGAGCCTTGAGAGCAAGCCCATGCATTCCCTCAGATAACATAACACTGTCTTCCATACCCAACTGGATACAAACACTGATGCAAATCTAAAGATATATAGAGCAACCATTATACAGAACATATTTTAAGATATAATGAACTTACTATAAAGTGAAGAAAATAATTTTTCAAAAGAAAAAAATCTTTCCTTCACAAAGAGGTCCTTTTCATTGTGGGACTAAGGAGAATGCCAAAATTCTTAACCTAAGCAGGTCATTTTATATCATTCTCATTCTGTCAGCAAAAGATGCCTCTCTCCTTATTAATAAATTAAAAATTTCCCTAAGAAATGTCCTTGAAATCGGCTATTTACCTGTAGAACATAGTTCATATGTATAGCTATGGATGATCTATCTCAATGCCCCAAGCAGGAGAGACTGTAAGTAACATGTTTTCACTTTCTTATTCATTTTCTAACTTCTATACAACTAAAATTGTGTAGAAATTTGGATTAAACTTCCTTATACATTCTGACATCCTTCAAGTCTTTATTCAAATGTGACCTTCTCAATGAAGGTACCCTGTTTAATATGACAACCTGCCTTCCTTTCCCCTCAACCTATTTCTCTAATCCCCGTATCCCGCTCTGCCTTTTCTCTGGAGCACTTCTTACCTTCCAAAAGGCAGCGTAATTCACTCACTTTTTAACTTTACTACTACATATATTCTCCACCACAGAAAAACATTCTGGGAAGACAATAATCTTTGACTGTTGCTTATTTCTCATCCCAAATAACCAGATCAGTATCTGGTTTTGAATAGGTACTCAAATATACATTGGTTGAATATTAAACACATAATTTCATTTCACCTGTTTGTCTGCACTGGTTAATAAGCAGTAATCTATGATGAAAATGATACTTGTAAGATGGGAACATTCCCATTGTCAGCACCACAGAAGTTAACCTTATTATATCTTCTCGCATATCATATGGCCCACCACCCAGTGCTATGTGCTCAGTTGCTCAATCGTGTCCAACTCTTTGCAATGCCATGCACTGTAGCCCATCAGGCTCCTCTGCCCATAGGATCTTTTGAACACCCCTCAGTACCCTTCTCCAGGGCTCCAACTCCCACAGTGGAGATAGCACTGACTTAAGGGCTGCTGACTGGTCAGGAGACATGCAGGCTTTCAGGCTAACTTCATTATCGTTGTTTGTTCCTCTGAGCACTCTGTTCCAATACTTTCTCCTTTCCACAACTCCAACTTTTTAGTCTATAAAATGAAGGATCTAGAAGGTAAATACAAACACTGTATTATTCTAACAGTATAGCTTGGGAAGAACAGCTAACACTCTTGCAAGCAAAGGGATAAAGTAAGAAAAAATATAGTAGTAGTATACGGCATAAAGCAGGGGTGCACAATGGCCTTTTTAAAAAGAAAGAAGACAAAAGCACAGGAAACTAAAATAAAGGAGAATAGTTTATAAAAGAAGATCTGTAGGAATTTAACCCATATCACTTCAATCACTCATGACGGCCTAAAGAGATGACCTGGTCCTAAGTGAAAATATGTGTGCAGAAGCACTTAACTAAAATTAAGTTTAATATGTTGAATATAAGGGATTTTTATTATTATTATTATGTGTGTGTGCGTGCATGTGCACTCAGTCATGTCTGACTCTTGTGACCCCATGGACTTTAGCCCTTCAGGCTCCTCTGTCCATGGAATTTCCCAGGCAAGAATATGCAATGGGTTGCCATTTCCTCCTCTAGGAGATCTTCCCAACCCAGGGATCGAACCCACATCTCTTGTGTCTCCCGCACTGGCAGGCAGATTCTTTACCACTGTGCCACATGTCATCATTATTAAGGGATTTTTCATTGGAGTACTCAAACAAACCAGATGGCTTTTTTCATAATGAATTTTAGTACCAATTATAAAATAAATTTGTTTTAAAAGTCTAAAATAATAAATACTCAAGCAAATAATTTTGTAATAGAGCCACATTACAGAATGCTGAAGCTTTGTCACTATCTACATTCAGGCTGACACAGAGGCAACAAAATTATCTTGGCCGATGACACCTTTGCGTGAGTTGTGCTGGCGGCAGTTCCACACACACGGTGTGGCCTCCTCTGGCTCTATTCTGGTGAGTGCGCTAATGAAAGCAGAAGGTCTGTCTCTTAATACGATATTTTCAGAGACTTTAGCTATAATAGCAACTATCTTAAAGCACATTTTCGAAATGCCAGGCCCTGTGCTAAACATGTTACATACTTCAAGCCAGTCAATCCTTAAAGCAGCAATGTGAAGCTGCTGCTATCACTAGCTCATTTTCAGGATGAATAAACTTACTTTTCTAAAGTGACAACTGGAATTCAAACCTAAGCAAACGTTAGAATAGACATCCTACCTCTTTAAATCTAGATAAGAATATATAAGATGTATAACACAATATGTGTAACAATAATTGATCACTTACTCTGCAGCAAGCCTTTCTCTGATTTCTCCGTACACATCATCACATTTAATCTCCACACAATCCCAGGAGGGAGAAATCACCATTCTCTCCATCATTTCAGCTTAGGACACTGGGGCTCTGGGAGGTTAAGTACTTGCACAAGCTCGTATCTCTAAATTTCCCNATGTATAACACAATATGTGTAACAATAATTGATCACTTACTCTGCAGCAAGCCTTTCTCTGATTTCTCCGTACACATCATCACATTTAATCTCCACACAATCCCAGGAGGGAGAAATCACCATTCTCTCCATCATTTCAGCTTAGGACACTGGGGCTCTGGGAGGTTAAGTACTTGCACAAGCTCGTATCTCTAAATTTCCCATCTCTATCTGTCGAATAATGCTTCTTTCCTCCTTCCTACCTAATGGTCTCATTCTTACATTGTAATAGCATGGCAGAGTTGTCATTACCNCATTCTCTCCATCATTTCAGCTTAGGACACTGGGGCTCTGGGAGGTTAAGTACTTGCACAAGCTCGTATCTCTAAATTTCCCATCTCTATCTGTCGAACAATGCTTCTTTCCTCCTTCCTACCTAATGGTCTCATTCTTACATTGTAATAGCATGGCAGAGTTGTCATTACCGCCTCAGTGTTATACACTCAAATAAACTCCTATCCGGTATTGTACATTGCAATGCAGATATCTGACACTATGGGTATCTTTAATTACCTTATGTTCATCATTTACCATGTCCTAGGCAGTGAGATTGCTCTAGGGGACAAAATGAAGAATACAGATACTATTTGTGGAAAATACGATAAATAGATAGCTACAAAAAGCCTTAAGAAATGCCACAGCAAAGAAAGTGCAGTTGCTAAGAAATGCAAAAAAGGATAACCTTATCCAGATGTGGGAGCTGAGTGATGTCTAAACTTGAGTCCTAAATGATAAGCCTGAAATTGCCAGGTGAAGAGGGAAGGATGGAGAGAGGGAAGTCCAGTAAAGTATACCCGGAAGAAAAGATCAAGGCCCAACTCAGGCTTCCCTGCTGGCTCAGAGGATTAACAACCTGCCTGCAATGCAGGAGACCAGAGTTCGATCCCTGAGTCAAGAAGATCCCCTGAAGAAGGGAATGACTACCCACTCCATCAGTATCCTTGCCTGGAGAAGCCCATGAACAGAAGAGCCTGGCAGGTAACAGTCCATGGGCTCACAAAGAATCACGCACAGCTAAGTGACTAACACTTTCACTTTCAAGGCCAAACTCTGGGAGAGGGTTTGTTTTTGTGTTTTGTCCCCTCCCAACACCCTTTATAAATGATTTCCCTGCATGAATTACTAGCTAGTGGCCTCTTCATTCTACAAAACCTCTCACCTGGAATCATAGGATGTGTTCCAACTTTAATTTCTGTCCCACCCAGCCTCCAGAGAAGACAAGAATAACAGCAACCTCACATGGTGTCATGTGAATCTACCTTTATTGCTACAAACTGCTTATCTGGCATGCCTGAGTTCAGTCCTGCACACACTGAGACCATCATCTCCTAGAGACAGAACAATCCTCACACTGGACCATTTTATCCAACTGGGCTGCTGCCTCAGTCTCCTTGTATAGCACAAACAACACCTGCTTGGGCTGAGGGACTGCCTGGGACAGATGCCCACCTGGCTGTACCCAAGCCAACTAGCATAGTTCTCATCAGCACTTCTCTCCAGAAAACTACTGGCTTTCATCTAAGACTAAAATCTTTGCAAACTATCTGCAAGTTTGATAAGCCTCAAGATATTATTAGGCATATCATGATATAAACTTCTAATTAATACATTATAAATATTGTGTTAAATGGTTAAATAAAGCTCTACTACTATGAAACTCCTGTGACGGGTGGTTGGGATCAACAATAATACATTTTTTTTTACAAATCATAACATACAAATAAAAAAACAACAACGGGAGTGAAAGGGTTATAGAAAATTGGGAAAAGACCTTACTACAGTTTCTTAACAACTTATGCAGTGAATCCCACATTAGAAATTCAGAAAAGATAAGGAAAGACTGCAACATCTGGAATATTTTCACAATACTTGACAGTTCTACTAAGTACTGTTTCATTTAATCAAACTGGGTCTAATGCTGATGATCTAAAAGAATTCACATGCAATAGAGCAACAACAATAACAAAGCAGAATGCCTATCAGACGATGAGGACTCACTAGGTGCTGATGAGGACTCACTAGGTGCTGAGAACCGTGCCAAGGGATTCCACAGACACTATTAGCTTCTTGTCCATTCACCTCCCTTTTCCTAAGTAGCAGAAACTTCACATTGTTCAGGGTAAGAATACAGTTATTTAAAAATTACTTGATTCCCCAGACACCCCTCTAGCTAGGAGTGGTCCTATGATTCATCACTGTTGAAAGACATAGAAACTGAGTATTTTCTAGAAAGGTTTTCCTCTACTTTTACTAGTTCCAATACCTCCACACAACTTTTTCTCCTTCTTCCCATGGCTGATGTGAAGGCCAACTATGAGAATACACAAGATGTAAGAGCAACCTGACTGCTGCTGCTGCTAAGTCACTTCAGTCATGTCCGACTCTGTGTGACCCCATAGACGGGAGCAACATGACTAGGCTTAAGCAGTAGGGGCTTCAGGTCTCACTGTCATCAAAAAAAACATGTTACACTAGCATTGGACTACTCACTTCTGGAGCTATTTTTGCATGGAAAAAATCAAAACTATATTTAGTTAAATCTCTTTAGGCATTTGCATTCATTGTCTTATCTGGATTTTCACTTTGTTGAATTGGCAATATTCTTATTCTAGGAGCCTGGTAAAGTTAAAATGCCTCTATGGCAGTATTTGGGGGCTTTCCAGGTGGCAGAGTGGCAAAGAATCCACCTGCCAATGCAGGAGACACAAGAGATATGGGTTCGATTCCTCTGTTGGGAAGATACCCTGGAGTAGGAACTGGTGACCAACTCCAATAATCTTGCCTGGAAAATTCCATGGACAGAGGAGACTGGTGGGTTATAGTCCATGGGGTCATAAGAGTTGGACACACTGAGCACATGGCAGTATTTTAACTACTACAATACTAAAGGGAAATTTTATTTGACACTATTATTTAATAGTTTTCTTCTTTTCTTGTTGTCATACCACTTCTAATTTATCCCCACCTCTCTACTTCTCTTTATTCCTAAGGTTTCCTGATTATCTACCCATTCTTGGATAAAACAGTTACATGTTATGATAATTTCTAAATTCATTCAATAGCAAGTTAACAAATCTCTTCTTTAGCTAAAATGAAAATAATAAAAATATACCAAAATTTAACAATGTAACTTCTAATTACCTAACAATGACCCCTCTGCTGAGTTGTCCTTGATCCTCTCTCAAAATATGCCATATGGTATATACAGTGATTTAAAATCTGAAAATGATGCCTTCTTTAAAGAATTATAAAAATTAATATTTATTGTTTTTATTGTAGACCAAACTATGCTATAATTTTTAGATATATAGTCTCATGAATCTTAATATTATGGATGTAAGTACTATTTAGTATTCCCAACTTGCAAGAGACATAGGAAGGTGCAAATATCACCTAGCCAGCCATTGCCAGAGTCCAAAATCTTTACTTTGGACATTTTGACTTCTACACATTATTCAGCCCTCACATAAATATCTGATGCTGAAATAAGTTTTTTAAAAGTACATTCTAAAATTTTGATTCATACTCAATTNGATTTAAAATCCGAAAATGATGCCTTCTTTAAGAATTATAAAAATTAATATTTATTGTTTTTATTATAGACGAAACTGTGCTATGATTTTTAAATATATAGTCTCATGAGTCTTAATATTATGGATGTAAGTACTATTTAGTATTCTCAACTTGCAAGAGACATAGGAAGGTGCAAATATCACCTAGCCAGCCATTGCCAGAGCCCAAAATCTTTACTTTGGACATTTTGACTTCTACACATTATTCAGCCTTCACATAAATATCTGATGCTGAAATAAGTTTTTTAAAAGTACATTCTAAAATTTTGATTCATACTCAATTGATGTTAGCCTAGCTTATTTTTCACATACTCACAAATTAAATGTATGGTTGAAAGAAAAAAATAAGTTAAAAAAGTCATATGTCCAGTGTGAATCTGAGACATCTACATTACATTTCAAATGTACAAAATCTTATGCACAAATTCAAGTTTTCTCAAAACAATATTATGAAGCAAATAATGTCTAGATAAGACTACCTGAACAACTCTTTTCATTGCCTAATTACTACCTATTTGAAAGATTTTCCTCAAAGATGTACTAGCTATATGACTCACTTTGCATAGGCTATTTTATATCTGCTCAGAATTTAGTTAATAGTAGTTTACCAACATTAATTTCCAGATTTGATAAATTGAACTATAGTTACTGTTTTAGGCTGTTTAGGCTACTTTAGCAAAATACCAGAAGTGTCAGTGGCTTATAAAAGTAGAAATTTATTTCTCACAGTTTTAGAGATAGAACTTCTAAGTTCATGGTGCAGTGATTCAGTGTTTGGTAGGGCTTCCTGGTTCATAGATGATAGTCTTTTCACTGTGGCTAGGGAGTTCTGAGGTGTCTCTTTCATGACACCGTTAATTCCACTGGTTCATGAGGCTCCACCTTCATGATCATAGACCTCTTAAGGGCCTCATCTCCTAATACCATTACATTAGGTATTAGGATTTCAACACATGAAATTTAGGACACCTTCAAACCGTAGCAATAACATTAGAGGACACTAATTAAGGAGCATATGGGAACTCTTCTATTATTTTTACAACTTCCAAGTTGAAATTGATCCAAAACAAAACATTTAAGAAAACTGCCAGTTCTTTTAACAGAAAATTTTAGAGTAGCTTGCTGAGCAGTCCAGATGTCACCGCACATCAAATGAAGACCATTTCAAATATTCTGAGCTTTAGAATACCAGCATAACATAGCTTCTACTGGCTGTGTTTAACAATTAGGACTTATTAACCTTTGATTTTTGACAAAGGAATGGTTTTACAAAGATAGAGCCGTGAATGAAAAAAGAAAACCTAAGTGCTACATTTGAACCCGAGAAGCAAAACACTGTATCTCATTAGTTATACAATTCCAAGGCTCAGTTCAGCCAAGGGTAGAATTAAAGAACAGACTATACTTTTCCATTAGGATTGTAATATAATTCTGAAAGAAAAGAAACATTTACAGGAAATACATTGCCATAAGAAAAGGTTAAAATTCCCCACTCCATCTTTGCCAGATAGCTTTGCTAAGGCAAAATAAAGTTCTACCTCTTCATTCATCAATGTGCATTTATGAAGCATGTATTATGTGCTAGTATTGCCATTCATGTTGAGCTCCAGAAAACAAAATCTTAAATAAAAATATTATCATTTTAATATATAACTTGCTCCCAAAGCACAAATTAGTAAAATAATCTAGTTTTGAATACCTAAAAGAGTTAAATTTGGTTTCTCAGTGGGGTATGTTTTCTGTTTCTTCTTCACTGAGCTTAAATAATCTCAATTTACAAAGATAATGAGGCTCTACTTTCATATACCTTTAAATTATTCTGAGGACTGAAGACAAGAGTTGGATTTCATAGGCTATCTACCTTCCATTAATTTTTTCTAATTGACACCCACATTTCTCCAGAGTGAGTTGAATTGACAACTTCATGCTACATTCCCATCTGAGCTGTCCCTCTTATTGTTTGCTAGGCAATTTGCAGTCAAAGTAGAAAATCTCTCAGGGTTTTCACCTCTTCCATCTTGTCATAAAGTGAGACCAATAAACAAAGGTCAAATATATCCTACTTTATAATTCAGAGATTATTCACCTAAGTAGTGGTATTTGCATTTCACCTAAAGTCATAAATCTAAAATAAGTCCCATAAAATGAATAAATTTCTGCTATCCACTCATCAGAATCTCAGCTCTATCAATGACCCTGAAGCTAAAATAATCATACATGCACAGAAAACAAGAGATTTCTGACCATGTGGAAACCAATGTGATATTTCAAAAAAAAAAAAAAAAGATTTTCCTATCTCCCACACTTCAAAGTGAAATGATTTATTTACAGTTACAAATGCTAAAGTGTGTCCAGTTACAGCTAATATAAAGTCTCGTGTTTTCTTTTAAAGTGGCCCTTAAGCTCAGCCACTAGGATAACTACAGATATTGAGACACCCCTCACCAAGCTAAGAGGAAGAGTTATGCTAAGGTTGGATGGAAAGCATGATAATTATAATTGGGTTTAGAAATGTTAATGTTTATGCTGATATTTGAATTGAAAAGGAACAATAAAGAACTAACTCTAAGTTAGACAAAGTGACTCACCTATAACCCATGAGGAGTCATTATAAATTCTAGGTAGTTATTCTGGGGGAGACAAAGAATAAGGGTGGGGAGCACTCCGAGAGGCTGCTAGAGAAAAATGAGAACTTGAGAGCTACTAACAAAAAAAAGATAACAAGATGGTAGAAAACAGTGATGGAAAAGAGGTTATTAACAAATGAAACAAGGGAAACAGTCAATGGATTTTCACTCTGACCATGGGCCAGGAAAGGAAATAGATACATAGGACTGAATCCAAATAACTGGATGAGCCAGAGTTCTTGCTGGAAGACCAGTTTTGATTGTTGACTAGGGCTCAGAAGAAACAGCTTTGCTCCTCTAAGAATGAACTAAGCTCAGCTCTGGAATTAAATTGGACGTCACTAAAAGAGCAAAGGAAGTAAAAAGAGAGATGCCTAAAAAACCAGATGCCTATTAAAATATATGAAGCTACATACAGCTAGGGTGAACAACAAGGTAATATTTGTAATTATCTGCACAGAGAAACACTGACTATGGTATTAGGACTGTTTTTCCCTAGCAGAGGATAGTTAAGTGATATTATATTGCCTGGGGACAACATTGAGTTAAAGAAGATGAGGCAGAAAGGATAATGTCCCTAACAGCATAGAGATAGGAAGGGGAGAAATGGGAAAACCAGACACTGAGCCAGTAACTACATAAAACTGGACATGTTCCGAAAAGTTTCAGTCTTACATAGCCCTTTCAGCCACAGGGCTATCAACTCCAGGAAGGTGGGTTTGACTGGAAATTAACCAGCCCACAGTATCATGATACCAGAAGAACGTTCATACATTTCAAGTTTCTGGCCACTACTATATCAAATAATAATCAGTTTTAAAAGAACAAAAGAGTAGATTCCACATTCATGTAGAATACATTGTCAACAAAAACCTAAATAAAGGCTCTTAAACAAACTTTAGATATGTATGTCCACCCCAAAAATTATAACTATGGAAAATAAACATATTTAAAGTTTTCTCAAACCTGGAAAAAAAAAGAGTAATGATAAAGACAGTTTGTTAGATATGAAATTTTCATCAGATCCATCTTTGAGACCCCACTTAGATATTCACACAAAGATTCTTTTTGGAAATAAAAAATTAAAGTATGATTTTTAAACAGTATTTACAAATAAGTTATAATTTATCAATAAAATAGTTATGAATGAAAAAAGTACTGACCACTTAAAACAACGCAGCAAGAATTTTAAAAGAGAGGGTAGCAAATGTAAAGACACTTACCTTTTCTCCTATCGCATTTTTGATTGCAATATTTGGAGATTTCTTCAGATACATTTAAAGTTTGGGATCTGTTAGTACTTGCGCTTAGAAGCTGATTTCTTGGTTCTAGATTGTCATTTCTATGGTGTTTCAAAAGGCATAGGAAGGCAGGCAGAAACTAGGCAGTGTAAGAATGACAAGGTACCTCAAAGAAACCTACTCTTCTGCCCGAACAATCAGTAAGTCACAAACACTCAGACACACACCCTCAGCACAGTACGAAGAAAATAAAAATCAAATACAGGTTGTTACCCCATAGTGTGTGGGCAAAACACCCACAATTGTTGACATATGAATCTTAACCATAAGTAGAGGCGTTTGACTGACACCACCACTCACCAATCTGGTTCTACACCTACATTCAAAACCACTGTGTTCCAGGAGAAGCAAAGAGAATTGTTTTACTTCTCTCTCTCAAAGTCACTGAAGCAGGAAGACCAATGAGAAATCCATAACAGGACAATTTTGCATCACACTCTTCTCACTGCTCAAATTGTACTACTAGTCATAACTGCAGATAGACCATTAAATATGCTTTCTGTTCTTCTCTCAAACTGCCATAATAAAAGTAAAAGGAGATAAAATTATACCTATGATTTCTCCCTTCTTCCTTGGCATCCTAATCTCTCTCCAAAGAGAATTTTGTGATATGTTTCCAATCAATTTTCTAACTACCAATTAAGAAGAACACTTTAAAACTTGCTTTCTGGAAAGGACACAAATAAAACTGAGATAAGAGTTTGACTCAAAAAAAATAATAATCTAAGATACATCCTTAAGAATTATTCTTAGAGGTAAAAATAAAATTCCAACTCAATCTTTATTTTCTGTATTTCCTCTATGAACAGCCTAGACAAGCATCTGTATAAACTGGAACAATCAATTTGTTCTGGCAATTATTACAGCTCATAGAGGTTTTGGGTCTGCTGCATTGGAGGCAGATTCCTTACCCTCTGAGCCACATCTAGAAGGCTCCAACAATTTTCCCTACAAGCATTCCATATATTTCATAAAAATCAACAATTACAACCATGATATCAAACCCCTCATTACAACTCCTGTATACCACAGTAGTGGAGGCCCAGTGTGTTTGTGTGTGTATGTGCTTAGTCTTGTCAGGCTCTTTGAGACCTCATGGACTGTATCCCACACCAGGCTTCTCTGTCCACGGGATTCTCCAGGCAAGAATACTAGAGTGGGCTTCCATGCCCTCCTCCAGGGGATCTTCTCAACCCGGGGATTGGACTGAAGTCTCTTGCATCTCCTGCACTGACAGGTGGATTCTTTATCATTGTGCCATCTGGGAATCCCTTAAGACAGCACATAAATTCAAAACTTTTATTAGTACAGGAAAGTATGACATTGTCGATACTTTCTTAAGAAGATATTATTCACTTTGTGGTCTGAGATTTTCTTTCTAGCTTCCCTGACTGCACGATAAAAAGACAAAAACATAAACTCATTCCTCACCAACTTGGTCCTAATACCCAGCATCCTTTTCTGCCATTCTTCTCACTGGCATTTCCAATGGAGCTTGAAAATAACATTATTTTTCCTGGCCTAATGTGTTATTTTATTTTGTTGTATTAGGTTGATTTTTGTTTTCCTTTAGTGTTTTATTTTATACATCATTCTCTAAGAAATCAACACAGCTCAAGACGTAGTTTGTATTAACTAAAGTTACTGAACAAAAGAGAACAGGGAATCTTTACAGCATTAATATTTAAATTTCTCACAAGAATTACAAAATATTTTTTTTAAAAGATAGAAGTTTAGGTTTGGGAGGGAAAAAAAATCTTGGCCATGTCACAGCATTATATTTGGAGAATAAATCACCCAATAGTGTCTTAACAAGTAGCCTCAAGACAATATAAGANCTCTTATTATGCACACCGACTGTACAATTTTTTCTCAAAACCGCCAATAATTTTGGTAACTATTACCTAATTATAATTCCCCATTGCTTCAGGGTTTTATAAAACTGTATTCCATTCAACACTGAGTTCATACCCTATCCTTCCTAAGAGTTAATTCTTTATGAGAGCAATGCTATTTTCTTAAACTGTCCCTTTTTAAAATAAGCAACTTTCTTCAAATTTTAAAATGGCTTTTTTTTTAGGCTTCCATTTGTATCTCATAAACTGCTAGATAATTTCAGAATAAGTCAGAGATTAAAAAAAAAATAGTATGGTATATATGAAGGAACATGACAAAATAATCCCAAATGGAAGGCCAGGAAGATTGAAGATAACATATAAAGTGATGTCAATCTTGCAAAAATTTTGGGATTAAAGGATAAAAAGAGATGGCTTGAACCACCGTGTTTCACTCCTTGCTACATGCAAGCATGACAGTATTTTTCCCATCTGACTCTCATATGCAATATACAAATCTTGTATTATATAACAGAAACTAATTTAATTATTATAATATCACTAAGAAATATATATCATTAAACCATTGATATCAAGAGTAAACTGAGACTCAAAAAATGACCCTAAATCACACAGCTCTTACTTGGTATGCAGCTCTAAAGTTTATACTTAAGTTCATCTGACTCTAAAGTCTATGTTCTAAAACAGTAAGTCTCATGAACACAGTCAAGTTATTAGAGGTTATACTATTAATTTTTTAAATCATCCAAGATATATTTCATGCATGAAGCTTACCTAGCATACTGTACCACCATTCTTAAAAAAAATAACCTATCAACATAAAACATAAACTCTATTTACATAATCAGGTACTCTAGGTTATCAAAAGACTAAAAGCAGTCCCAACTATAAATGAAATTATATTTCCATACAAGTATAAGACAAGAAGACAAATAATCAAAAGCCATGGCAGACTGCTATAAAAGAGATATTTAAAGTGTGTTATGGGAAATTAGAAAACAAAATACAAGGGGAAAATATAGTATTTAAATTGTTTATGAAGTATATAAGGGGTAAAATGTCTAGAAATTCTTAAATAATATCCTGTAAACATTTCTGCATTTGTCACTCAGACTATTGCACCACTGTAGTGTTGCAATAAACCTATATTACTGTCTTTTCAGGTGTCATTAAAACAGGAATTCCTTTGAATGACTTTGGGCTTCCCTGGTGGTTCAGAAGGTAAAGAACCTTCCTGCAATGCAGGAAACGCAGGTTCAATTCCTGGGTTTGGAAGATCCCCTGGAGAAGGAAAAGGCCACCCACTCCAGTGTTCTTGCTTGGAGAATCCCCATGGACAGAGGAGCCAGGTGGGCTACAGTCTATGAGGTCACAAAGCATTGGGCACAACTGAGTGACTAAGCACAGCACAGCATATTAGAGCTGAAAGGGATATCATATAATACAAACTCCCTCTTTATAAATAAAGCTCTGGACTACACTTCCCAACTGAGAAGGGGTGAGGCAGAAGCTTAGACTCTCATCTAACTGGTCTCTCCATAACCCCTCTCTAAGCCTCCCCCAATGACATCTACACAGAAGAGCCAACATGATCTTTGTAAAATGAAAATCTGACCTTGTTATTACCCTGCTTCAAACCTTTAGGGCCTCCCTGTCGCTCAGATGGTAAAGCATCTGCCTACAATGCGGGAGACTTGGGTTCGATCCCTGGGTCAGGAAGATCCCTGGAGAAGGAAATGGCAACCCACTCCAGTACTCTTGCCTNATGTTCTTTGTAAAATGAAAATCTGACCTTGTTATTACCCTGCTTCAAACCTTTAGGGCCTCCCTGTCGCTCAGATGGTAAAGCATCTGCCTACAATGCGGGAGACTTGGGTTCGATCCCTGGGTCAGGAAGATCCCTGGAGAAGGAAATGGCAACCCACTCCAGTACTCTTGCCTGGACAATCCCATGAACCGAGGAGCCTGGTAGGCTACAGTCCATGGGGTCGCAAAGAGTTGGACACAATGGAGCAACTTCACATCACTTCACTTCACTTCAAACCTTTCATGATTTTCCCACTGCTCCTAGGATAAAATCCAAAATACTTAAAAGAAAAAAAAAAAAGAAAAAGAAAAAGAAACCTATACATTCTGGACTCCTACTTACTCCCCGAGCTATTTTTCATGCCTCTCTCAATCCTGATGTTCCAGCTACTAGAACCTTCCCTGAGTTTTTCACAGGAGCTGAGCTCCAATCTCACTCTAGGCTTTGAGACTGGAGGATCCCCTCTGCAGGAAGGTTGTCTGCTTAGCCAGTTCTTACAAATCCTCCAGGGCTTGGTAGGGTGAGAAAAACTTTTACCTGGAGTGCCTGAGATTCTTGGGCCAATTATTCTATTTTCTTTTTTCTAATCTCTATCACTATTCTGTTTAATTTTATTATATAGGAAGTACACAGTAAAATGTTGATAAACGGATGTAAAAGATTAATGATTCCAAAGTTACTATCTTCTTCTTGTAGCATTTTTCCTATATTAATTTTTTCATTCTAAGATAATTTTTTTAAACCACACTTATCTTTTCATTCATAGACTTTAATATCATTTTTTCTAGAACATACTTCATTGTTACTTTATTAACATTCAGTGATTTGCTCTAAATAACAGTAAAACCAGTTTTATTATCATATACTGTGGAAAGCTTTCAAAAAATAAATAACAAGCTTAATCTCACAGTGGAGAGATGCGAGAGAAAATCTACTGCCTTTGCTAAATGATTATACTATATCTCTCTTAACAATCATTTTCCATATTGATATTTTACTACTAATCTTTGACAAGTAAAGAGCTATAACCACTGTCAAACTATAGAATTGGTATTCCTAAAAGTACTTCCTCCATTTCTAAAGTTTCAGAACCAAAGACACCACACACTTACTAAGACAACAGGCAAGGGGAGAAGTTAGGATAAAAAAACAGAAATCAATCCTCTGGAGTAAAACTCTCTCCCGGTCGCACACACACAGATACACGTGCCTAAAGCTAAACTAGGAAATCTTGATTTCAGTATCCATACATATTTTAAGTACTGTCCTCATCTCAAATCTACAGTGCCTGATCATACTTTATGGTCATCAGACAGTTTATGACATTCTGAAATTTAGCATCATAGCCACACAACTGATATTAAACCATTCTCTGTGTTAACTCAGGTAAAATGAAAAATTCAGGTGTGTTGTAATGTGTTGTCTCTACTGTCAAATCAAGGTAACTATGCTCGATTTTCTTCCCTTTACTCACCTCTATTAACCTCCTCCACTTGAACATGCTTGGGTCTGTGATGAGCTCTTCTGATGACAGAATGTGAAGGAAGCAGTGAACCAGCACATTCTCTAGGGCTGCCTACTCAACCTTCATATCTCAGTTCAAATGTCACTTGCTCTGGGAAGTCTTTGCAGACTCACCCCGTCAACTCAGACAAGGTCTGATCCTGCTGCTATCTCATAGTATCCTGAACGTGACCTTTGTAGCACTTGCCAGAATTTTAACAATTCATGATAGATACATTGCTTAACACCTCTTTATTTCTACGTCTGTGCAAGTACTAAAGTCAGAGGCTCTTTTTGCCATATGATATTCCACATCCCCAGCCTCATGCAGACATCTGGTGCTAACAAATACATAGTGAATGACAAAATGACTTCATAAAGCTGATCTTTTGAGAACTGCAGAAAAAGCAGAATGATTTAGAGTCGCACTTAAAAGCAGATATCCGCTTTAAAAATCTATGAAAAACTAATACAAGTTATACAAGCTATCAGTGTGCTATATGTTTTATGTTTATCATCTCATTTAATCCTCAAAGTAACTTGGAAAGGTAAGCATTATTTTTATCCCCATTTTACACGAAGCCATGGAGAGAGGCTGAGCCACATTTTCAGAGTCACAACAGAGAGCAGGTTGGAAATCATGCACTTCTGACTCTCAAGCTTCTGCTATTCTACCACTTTGCTTCTCATTAATATACATTCTATGTTCTTGTATTTTGTATTTCTCTACATGTGTATTTATTACTTTGGGTAAAGAACATTAATATAAACTAAATGCAAGTTAATGCTTAAACCTTACAATAATTTGTAACAATTTTATGTAAGTAAATTCAGCCATGTGAGAAAAAAAGGAGTGAAAAGGAAACACTAAGTATACATCTAAGTATACACTAAACATATCAATGCGTACACTTGACAAAAGGCAGCATATGCTACAAACTAGTCATGCTACTTTGGGCAAGTCAGTTCAATTCCTCACAAGTAACATTTTTTTTTTTTTTTTTTAGCAGAGAAAGGTTTATTGCAGAGCCATGCAAGGAAATGAAGTGGCTCATGCCCTAAAAAGCCTCAAACTCCTGAAGGGTTTTAACAAAGCACTTTTTAAAGCCAGGTAAAGTCAGGGGGAGTAGGGGGCACAGGGTATGTGATCAGAATGGATACAATTCTCTGACATAGGCAACAGGGTGATGTCACCGGAGTTAACATTTTCCGTCTTTAGGTTCTAGGAGGCCTCGGGCTATGTGCTCATAGTCATCAGACATGTCACTTTTTAAAAAGATTTACTATGGTAAGAACCTTTGAGATTTATCCTCTTAACAACATTTTTAAACAGACAATATATGATTAACTATAGACACAATGTTATTCAGCAGAGTTCTAGGACTTACTCATTTTGCATAACTGAAACTTTATAGCCATTGTTTAGTAAATGGGGAATTGCTAACCAAAATTTTAATTTTTTCAAGGAACCAAAGTGTGCAAGACCGTGCCTTTTAGGATTCCTTCTATGCCTTTATTATTCCACTTGCAGGTGCAAAGCAGTTTTGAATGGCACTTGAATTTATACTGCAACAGTAACTTCAAAAACTGCTTTCAATTATTTCTTCTAGGTCCATAAAGCACACTCATGCAGGTATATATTCATTATTAATCTAGCATTAAACTCACTTCCATAAATATGTTCTGGTATATATTTAAAGAAAATATAGAAAGTGAAGTAAGAACTGGTCTCCAACTTGACTGCTAGGAAGTGTACCCTATATAAATGTCTTTATGATAGACGCAGAAGTCACAAAGATACTGTTAAAAATAGAACAACTGGTTCCTCTGACAAAAGAATGAAATAATGAAATTAAACTCAGTAGGTATTGACATTACTGTTAAAAAGATAAAAATTTGCATTACATACCTACTGTTTTTCTCTTCTATTTCACTTCAGTGCTACTGAACACGTTAATATTTTGTAGTCATTTTTCATCCAATGGACAGATCTCTAACTAAACTTAAACCTAGCAAAAACTGAGCTCACATTTACTAATTATGAGCCATACTGTTCTGTCAGTTACTTTATTTACTGATCTCATTCTCCTATTATAGGCGATCTTCAATTGCTATAAATGTGTTTACTGACAGTTTATTCCTGCTTTTCATCCTTAAATTTTACAATAGCCCAAATCTACTCCACCAGTTTTCTTGTTCCATGAGAGGTTTGGAAAGGAACTTTGCTAANCAGTTACTTTATTTACTGATCTCATTCTCCTATTATAGGCGATCTTCAATTGCTATAAATGTGTTTACTGACAGTTTATTCCTGCTTTTCATCCTTAAATTTTACAATAGCCCAAATCTACTCCACCAGTTTTCTTGTTCCATGAGAGGTTTGGAAAGGAACTTTGCTAAAAATTGTTGTTTATAGATGAACTTAAGAGATTTAAGTCCATTCAGAGCAGAGAACAAAACTAAGAAATTTTATGGGGACATAAACTGGATGGTGGATTTCTTAATTCTTCATAAATTAGTTTCATGCATTGGTTTTATCTTAATATTAAGTTAAATTCAAAGTCATTAAGGATCAGTTCAGTTCAGTCATTCAGTTGTGTCCGACTCTGCAACACCATGAACCACAGTACACCAGGCCTCCCTGTCCATGACCAACTCCCAGAATCCACCCAAACCCATGTCCATGAGTCAGTGATGCCATCCAACCATCTCTCATCCTCTGTCGTCCCCTTCTCCTCCTGCCCTCAATCTTTCCCAGGATCAGGGTCCTGTCCATTGAGTCAGCTCTTCACATCAGGTGGCCAAAGTATTGGAGTTTCAGCTTCAACATCAGTCCGTCCAATGAACACCCAGGACTGANAAATTGGAGAAGGAAATGGCAACCCAATCCAGTATTCTTGCCTGGAGAATCCCGTAGATGGAGGAGTTTGGTGGGCTACAGTCCACGGGTCGCAAAGAGTCGGACACGACCAAGCAACTTCACTTCACTTTCTTATTTAAATGTTAATAGCCAGCATATGTCATTGCTTTATTATTGAGCAGTTTACTGACCTTAGCTTTTATACATTTATATGAGAGTTAGTAATTCTTTAGAATTATCACACAACTTTGTTAATTACAACTGTTACTAACTTTATAAATAATGAAAACTTAATAACTACTAATTTACACAATTGACAATAGATAATTCTTCAAAATTTCCCATGAAAATCAGTTAGACAATGATGCGTATGGATTACTTATAACCAAGTAGTAAAAGTCAAACAGTCATTATTTACTTTGTCCTAATAACTGTACTTCAAGGAATCTCTGCTACAAAAATCATCAGAGAATGGGCCAAGCTTCATGTTATTTATCATCACAAAATACAACTCACATGAATACGGAAATGTCCAAAAATTTTTTTTTCAGCCACACCGTGTGGCATGTGGGATCTCAGTTCCCTGACCAGGGATTGAACCCACACCCCCTACAGTGGAAGTACAGTGTCCTAACCCCTGGACTGCNCAAAATACAACTCACATGAATACGGAAATGTCCAAAAATTTTTTTTTCAGCCACACCGTGTGGCATGTGGGATCTCAGTTCCCTGACCAGGGATTGAACCCACACCCCCTACAGTGGAAGTACAGTGTCCTAACCCCTGGACTGCCAGGGAATTTCTCGGGAAATGTTTAAATAAATCACAGTGTATCCACATTACCAAATAAATATTTTACAACATTAAAAGTGATGCTCTAAAAATTAATGCCATTGGGAACCTGAAGAGAATTATACAAACTATATACATTTTAACCTCAATTCTAAAACAAAGACACAAACACACATAAAATGCAGATAATACATAGATAAATACATGGACAATCAGCCTAAAAATGTGTGACATAACCTCTGTGAACCCTGCAATGTACCATTATATTATGATATACTGGTTGATTTCCGTTTTGACTTTATGTATCACTATATTTCACAAGTATTCAACATGAGCATGTGCCATAGAAAAAAAATTTAAATGTGATCACTACGAATGTAGAATAAGTTGCACTAGGAAGAATGAATAGGAATCAAAATTCAGCTATCACTGGCACCCAAGTAGAATCAAGAGCATACATAAAGGATATACACTGGGATTGTGGCACAAATCCCAGAATAACATCTACCAAGCTAAGAGAGAAGAGCAGAAAAGGAAGGAACGCAGCAAGATACTGAAACAAAGCAAATGGACTAGCACACCATCCTGACAGTGATACTTTGAGTCCTCCACACAGAGTCCATTTATTTGCAATAATGTAGGTTAATTTCTCATTTATAAACCTATGCTATCTTTCATACACCATTACGTTTTTGTTGTTGCTCTATCTCAACCCTTATATTCAGGCAAGAAAACACACATACACATTCCTGCAATTTCACTATCATCCATTATTCAGTAAGGGTCTCAGTGAATAAATGTCTGCTCAGAGGCTCTAAGCAAATTTCATTTCTGAATACTACTCTCTGCAGCCCAGCAGGCTATTTCACCAAGATAAGATCACACCTTTAATCAAACACTCCACAAAAAGAAATACTTCCAAAGTTTGCTTAATAGTGTCAGATCATAAAAATAAAATGCTGACAGTCTACTAAGTTTTAGGACTCTTTCTTCTTCAAAGATATGTAACAATAAGGAAAGTACACAGGAGTTCTTCTAATTAAGGCTTCTATCAACCTTTAAAAACTCTCCCAAATTTTCCTATGTTACTATTTATATCAAGTTGGTCATATTAAAAGAAAAGTCAACAATAACTTTCTGTTTGAATAAATAAAACATAAACAGTAAATTTAAGAGGTTTCCCATCTTACACAAATAATCGCTCTAAAGCACCATTTAACTTCAGCTGGTCAAGTGTCAGGATTAAACACTACCTAGGCTCTAGTTTTTGTGATGATGGATCCAAATTAGATGCCTATCATTTCAATAACATTATTAGTGAATACGTTGATATATTTTCATTGGATGTTTTAGCTAATAAAGCTATCTATACTCAATTATTTGAAATATTCTACATGATGTACTTCTGAATATTCTGCCTCTAAACATAAGGTTAATTTGAATAAAAATATATTCCCATCAGTAGCATGACATAATGAGTACACTAGCAAGTGTAAAATAATTAGATGTTTCAAACAGATGGATGGATTTATGTCTATTAAATCCTCTTTTTTCTCCCTTTACTTCTACTTGCATTTATTTTATGCTGTATTTAATCCCATTTTGTTTCTTTGATTTCTTCTGAGATAACTTTTTCTTCTGTGAAACTTCTATTTCTGGTTTAAGAACAATTTGTTCCTTTTCAGTAAGGACCATCTAAATATGGCTAATGGGTCTCATACATAAGTTAACCCAACCATGAGTTCCATGCCCAGTGGCACATCTTAGGGGATTTTTCACCTGGATTTTAGGACTCAATGCCTAAATGATCTAACCAGTAAGATCAGCACTGTGGGGAAGAGTAGCAAAAAGTTAGCACTCTGTGTACCAAGGAATCTGTCTCCAGTGTCCCCTGTTTGGCACTGTGGGATGGCAACTCTGCCATCAAATGATGGAATGGCATACACTGTTTATGTAAATGATATCTGCAGATATTTGTTGGCTTTTTAGACANAACCAGTAAGATCAGCACTGTGGGGAAGAGTAGCAAAAAGTTAGCACTCTGTGTACCAAGGAATCTGTCTCCAGTGTCCCCTGTTTGGCACTGTGGGATGGCAACTCTGCCATCAAATGATGGAATGGCATACACTGTTTATGTAAATGATATCTGCAGATATTTGTTGGCTTTTTAGACACGGACAGCCTGGACAAATTAGACAGTTTCACAGATGTTCTTGAATCTGAAAATTTGAATTCCCTTGATCAGCATGCTTTTGTTGCGTTTTCTGAATCAAGTAAAAGGAAATAGCTTTCCATGATCACTTTGGCTAATGAAAAGAAAAGAATACATTCCTTTTAAATGGCTTTTCTAACCAATTCTCCTAATGCCTGATATGAGTTAACAAAGGGTTACTTCAGTGGACATTCAGGTTTCATCAGTCCCTCTACCTTTTTCTGTTGACAATATCCCTCTCTTAATTGAGCCTTTCTTTCTTCTAGATATTAGTCCATCCACAGAGGAACTGCAGTGTTCTTACTGACTCCATAAGCTGGTGATAATAGATTGATCTAAAGTTGAATACCTAATTAAGATTGTGGTGAAAGGTTAAGAAACCAGAGTGAAGCCAGAGAGAAGGAAGAGAGACAGTCTGAATAGGATCATGAAACTGGAACAGAATCCTAGTGGTAGCCAAGGTGCTAATTTGTTATGATGCCTAGGTAAACCTCCATCCTTCCCCAGATTTTTTAGGTAAGAAACACAAAAACCTCCCCCTAATCATTTATGGCCTAAAGCTATAAGTGAGGTGTCTGCAATTAAAAAAAATGAGCACACCCATTCTACTAAATCATTTAAGCTAAATTCAAGTCCATTTGACAACTAAGATGTTATCATACAGTGATGTTATCATATGATATATCATATGATGGTCATCATATATAATCATAGTAACTATGATATATCATATAGCATCAGCTGAGATGTTATAAACTATGCTGCATTTTGGAATGACTGCAAAATAATATTTAACTGTCATACATAAAATTTATTGAAAAGTAAAGTGAAATTTAATTGAAAATGCCTAAAATTCAAATCATGATGGTATGTTATTTTAAAAGAAAATGGATTCCTTAAGCTCTTCTTCCGAAGTCAACTACTGTTAATATTATGATTAAAACTCAACAGACAAATTCAACTGAACAGTTAAAGCCAGCAGAAAGAAGTCTATAGATATACACATGCCTCATGCTAATACAAACCTATTTCTCAATAGACTCTTTGTCTACTCCTTGAAGTCATGATCAGTATTCTGAGTCAAGGTTCAAACAACAACCATCAGCCACTGACAAATCAACACTGAAAATATGAAAAAAAAAAAAAAAAAGAGAGAGAGAGAGAGAGACAAAAATGTTAACCAGTTGAGCCCTTCCGTTCTGGCCAGAAATAAAATCTCATACAAAAAAAGAATCATCCGTCAGGACCATTTCCTCTTATCCAAAAGTATTTGGAAGAACTCTGAGGAAAGGAAAATGGGGAGGGGGGACCAAAACAAAACAAGAGACTGTTGAAAACCCTCTTAGAGGGTCAGCTGTCAATGGAATGCACTTTAGTATTCAGGCTACCCACCCATGCAGAACATCAAAAACTGGGCTTAAGTCTCTCCCCNAATCATCCGTCAGGACCATTTCCTCTTATCCAAAAGTATTTGGAAGAACTCTGAGGAAAGGAAAATGGGGAGGGGGGACCAAAACAAAACAAGAGACTGTTGAAAACCCTCTTAGAGGGTCAGCTGTCAATGGAATGCACTTTAGTATTCAGGCTACCCACCCATGCAGAACATCAAAAACTGGGCTTAAGTCTCTCCCCTATTCTCACAGGCTCAGGCAACTGTGGAGCCACTGGGGCTGTCTTGAATAGTAACACACTTTGCCTCTGCGGGATGCATAAACACCAACACAAGCTGATCAAACAAAAGGGGGTGTCGTTTCTACTTGGCTTTCATTTTCTTAAGTCATACTTTAAGACACTTAAGTCTGGTACAATTTAGCAAGTCAGCTGTCCAATGTGCAGTTTATTATTTCATTCATTTTTACCACCAACCATGTTGTACTCTTTCCATTTTAACATAAATTCTGAATGATTAGATATGAGTCACACATTTTAATAGCTTCTCTTAATGGCAACTGTCACTGAAATACACATGTTCATTCTAAAACATGGACTTATTTATGACCCCTTCCATACTTCTAGTCTTTAAAACGATTTGGGGGATCTGAATTTTAAGGGTTCATCTGCATTTATAGCAATCTTATGAGGACAAAACTTCAAGATGATAAATCCTTCAAAACTATGAGAAATTCTTAAATCTTGGAAGTTTATGATGATTTAGTTACAACAAGTAGAATATTCTGAAGCAGTTAAAGCTTAAAGAGCTGCTGACGCCATGTGAAAAGATGATCAGGAGTTTAATTTAAAATGTCTTATGTTAAATTGCTACTTTCATTTTATACCTGATTTAAAGTCAATCTCCAGACACAGCACTTTGTGGCTGTCAAAAGTATTTTCCTGTCAGGATTATGATGGAGGGGGGCAGAATTAGTAGCAAAGTACATACAACATTTTAACATTACAAGGAAGAGCTCAGAAATAGGTACTGACTCAAAGGTTAAAACAAGAGAGAGGGAAAGATCACGAAAAAGACAAAAATACATGTGAAACATTTCTCAACTTCTTAAGAAAATGCTATTGATTTTCATAGCTCATCGAGAACTCTTCAATTAAAAAAATGATATTTGATTTAGCTAAGTTTTCTTAATACCAGTAGCGAAGGACATTTCTAATATTACTCTAATAATAATATATACCATTTATTAAATGCTCACTCTATCAGGTCCTTTTCTGCTCATTTCCTATTTCTCACCCCAAACCAGCAATGCAGATCTTATTACCTTTATTTCAAAAAGAGCAATGATATAGCTATAAAGTTGTAGATCTAAGACTGTATTCAAGTGTCTCTCTTTCCAAAGGCCATTTCTAAGCAGTTCATAATCCAGAACACTGTCCAGGTATACTCATCTAAGGAGTATAGTATAGTTTCACCAGAAAAAATCAGGTTTCGCCAACGAGCTGGAGAAGATCAGTGCTACAGTACTCATTTCATAGTGGTCACCCTAAGTCAGAAATTAAACTAACCATGGTTGCTGCTGCTGCTAAGTTACTTCAGTCATGTCCGACTCTGTGCGACCCCATAGATGGCAGCACACCAAACTCCTCTGTCCCTGGGATTCTCCAGGCAAGAATACCGGAATGGGTTGTCATTTCCTTCTCCAATGTGTGAAAGTGAAAAGTGAAAGCGAAGTAGCTCAGTCATGTCTGATTTTAGCAATCCCATGGAATGCAGCCTACCAGGCTTTTCTGTCCATGGGATTTTCCAGGCAAGAGTGTTGGGTTGCCATTTCCTCCTCCAAAGCTAGCCATGAAATATGCTCACATGTATGTATGGAATTTATAAATATCTCTATAAGGTTAGGGCTTCCCTCATAGCTCAGTTGGTAAAGAATCTGCCTGCAATGCAGGAGACCTGGGTTCAATTCATTGGTCAAGAAGATCCCCTGGAGAAGGAAATGGCAACCCACTCCAGCATTCTTGCCTGGAGAATCCCATGGACAGAGAAGCCTGGCAGGCTACAGTCCATGGGGTCTGAAGAGTCGGACCTGACTTAGCAACTAAGAGAGAGAGAAGATTTTCCAATAGACGTCAAAGTGCCATTCGGAAGTATTACAGATCATCTTTAAACTTCAGCATCTATTAAAAGTAATCTCTATGTGGGATTTCTGTTTCTCACAAGCATATGACCACTCACAAATAGAACTGCAGTGTATAATTACCCCAAGGATGTTTTTCACTGAAAATGGCCTGTTTAGATAGTGATTAACAGACTAAGAGTGTAGTGAATCGTCTTGATATCACTTCAGAAAAGTGATTTCCTCCCTAATAATTCCCAAGATACATAAATATTCATTTAGGGTCTTTGAAATCTCAATTTAATTGGGCATTCAACCTCTACCAAACTTGAAACTTGGCCCAGACTAAAAAGGTGTTTGATTCATTCTTACTATACAGAAAAAAAAAAAAAAAAATCCAGTAACTCTTCATAAGTTTTCAAGTGCAAGTGTAAAATACAGCCAAGATTATCTTTTATATGAAATTTTCAAATTTCATTGCATTTTAAGGTATACTATAAAGCAATGTGATAATACATAATTGCAAGTTTCAGTTACATAGTCACATGGGGAATTGATTAATTTTCTGGGACCCTCATGAGACCTACAAAATAATAATAATGACAATAGCAAGTAGTTAAAATTGTGTCTATAGCTGCTTCAAACACTTTGCATATATTTTCCCATTAAATTTTATGAATGGGAAAAATCTATGAATTAGGAACAATTGTTATACCCACCAAAACATACCAGGAAATTAAAGTATAGAGAGATCCAATATCTTGGCAAAAATCAAATAGTTTATCAAACCTTGGCAAACACACCACAGAGTTCCTTCTCATCACCACCAAGCTGTTCTGCCTGTCCAGACAGCAGACTATCAAGAATTGGGGCCTAGATTTTAAATTTTCCCAGTAGCTCCTTTACTACTATCAGCACGTCATGCTGGAGACCCATAGCCTTAACCCTTAACGTTTCCATTCCACTAACTGGGGACCAAAGAAACTAGAAAGAAGCTCTCTGGAAAGCGAAAAGTGAAAATGTCAAATAATTAATAAAATACCCGTCTGGCTTGTGTGTTTTTAAAGCTTGGAGCATTTGTTTTCTCATCCTAGATGACTCTTTATATGGTCCAGTGAGGTGAACTTTTGAATACAAGGAGGCAGATCTTGAAGTCAACTTCAGTGGTTCTCAAATTCTCCGGTTCCAGGACCCTTTTACACACTTAAAATTGGTGACCTAAAGCAACTGTTGATTATATTGGTTACAACCATCAATATTTAAGTACTAATAGTTAAGCTCATAAAATTTTAAAACAGAAGAATACACCAGCATGCCATATGCCATCAAAGTAATGATGCCATCACATATTGTATACCTTCTGGAAAACTCTACCATAAACTTGTTAAAGTATGAGATTGAAATATTTTTTTAAAAAATCTTAGCATTATTGTGAAAATGTTTTTTTCTTAGAGTACCCCTGAAAGGGTCCGCAAAACCCACAGATTTCTCCAGAATAAAGTTTGAAAAGAGAAGGTTGTCTGCTCTACAAAATAACTGACACATTAGTTTACCAGATAGAAATATTCAGTTGGATGAATCAAATCTCCATCCCAGACATAATGTTCACAATAACTATGACTACCACCAACAGTATTCCATTTAAGTTCTTGAATATGGACCAAATGATAACTTCTAATGTGCATATATAATCACTCCTGAAGAAATTCGTTAATATTTAACTAAATTACTGTTTTAAATGTCAACAAGACATTAGTAAGATACAAATTATTAAGATCTATAGAATCTGTTAGGATTTCCCTGTAGCTCAAACGGTAAAGAATCTGCCTGAAATGCAGGAGACAATCCCTGAGTCGGGAAGATCCTCTGGAAAAGGGAATGGCAAGCCACTCCAGTATTCTTGCCTGTAGAATCCCATAGACAGTGGAGCCTGACTGGGTATAGTCTGTGGGGTTGCAAAGAGTCAGATATGATTGAGTGACTAACACACATAGAATCTGTTATTATCAAATACAGAAAGGACTCTTCCTTTCACCCACTCTCTAAAAACAGATGGAGAATTTCAATGAACTCAGAGTAGAACAGCTAAGTCTTTTATATATATTTGTATTTGTGAGCACATGGGCACACTTAACAATTCTAAGAAAAAAATGACACCTGGTTACTTTATGCAGTAGAAAAGTTAATTTCAGTGGGCCACGTAGACACTCAGACCAGGGTACTGACATGAAAGAATTTGGGGGACAGTGTGCACATACTGGGGCTCATAAATGCTATTCACAGGCATGCTTGTAGTACTCTTTCACACTGGCTAATAAACATCAATATCAAAATCATAATCAATGAAAAATCTGGGTTTTTCTCCCACTGATCAGCAAACCCCTAATAACACACACTCAAAGATAAGAAAGGAAGCATGTCAGGAAGCCCTTACTCATATTTTAAAGTTTTGTTTATATTTTATTATAAAATAGGATATTCTAGTAGGAAATTCATTTGCATAAAAGAAAAAGACATAAATGCAATAGTGATCAAAGCGCAAACATGTCCTTGAAGGCAAACAAATGCTAAATTACAATATAGCCTCTGTCTTTAGGGTTCCTCCCTATGTGAACATGAGCATATTTTGAATGCTATGCAAATCTAAGAAATCAAAGGGAAAATAGTCATTTGCAAAACTTAAGGGAAGATATTCTCCCTCTAATTCCAAATGCTCTAGCCATTCACATCATGCTAAATTAAAGCTGCATAGCATTTCTCAAAATTATTTTGTTTTCAAATACACAAGCAGTTTTCCTTGCTGATTTCTGGGCAAAAAATGCCCCACTTCTAACAGTAACTATCACTCCTACTTGGCAGCTCTTTTCAAAGAGAGCTTCATCCAGCAATTAAAGTTGTCCAAAGGAAATCTGAGAAAACATTTCAGTTTAGCATAATATTATTTGACTGACTTCAATTCTTTCGATTTGATAACTTTTTTTTTTAATCTGCTATTTAGGATTAACTTCACTAGAGCTCAGCAAGAAATCAAAAGGAAAACAAGTCCATAAAAAATTTGTCTTTCCTAATTACTAGAAACAATGCCAGGCACAGTAGCTGGAGCCAGTAAGTCTCATACTCACTATTATTCCCTGTGCAAAGGAATGTTTTAAAGAAATGTTTAAAATCTCCAAAATGCAAGAAGATCATCATTAATAAACTCATTTCTAAAAGACCTTCCATTCATATTTTCATGGAAGGCTCCCAATCTGAAGGAGAATCACCCAAGCAATTTAAAATGAGACATCAAAAGCATTTATCCATCAAGCAAATCACATGCTGGCTTATCACTCTTTAGGCCAGGGATGCCTGGAGCAACCTAATGTATCTATCTAAAATTTTTAAATAGTTCACATAAACCTTCATAGTAATCACTCCTCTTACCCTGAGTTTACGGAAATAGTCTCCTCAACCATGCACACCAACAGAGCAGGTTACTGAATACTTAGTTATGAAGAAGTGCTAGGGAATGGCATTCAGGCACTTGTGACACATTCACCTTCAGCTAAAGACAGCACAATACCCTGACAGACACAGTTCTAATGACATCAGGACCTGTGGAATGTATGACTGCTAGGAAACACATGCTGCTAGGAAACAAGGAACAGATCTGATCAAATCTTCTAACACAGGACCTGGAATCACTGTGATTAGATCTTCTAAAATAAGAGGACAAGTACTCTTTAATCTTCAGAAATACTTGCAAGGGCAAAGGCTTTAACACATACCCTCTAGAAAGGAAAGACATGTAAGAAGCTAGAATCACATGGATGAAATCACAATTTCCTAAGTTTTCCACTAGCCCTATCCCATACAAATATAGCTTAATCAAAATCAGGCATCAATGATTCAGTATTCCTTTTTTGGTGAGGGAAGTGAGGGGTAATCTAAGCTTTTCCAAGACGCCAGTATCTTAAAATTGAAAGAAATGTGAAAATGATGGTACCCAGAATAGAAGTACCCTTTTACATTTACAGTGCTATACTTTCTTTCAACAAAACCATGGGCAACAAACATGAAAGCAGTCAGGGCTAATCTACAACTNGTATTCCTTTTTTGGTGAGGGAAGTGAGGGGTAATCTAAGCTTTTCCAAGACGCCAGTATCTTAAAATTGAAAGAAATGTGAAAATGATGGTACCCAGAATAGAAGTACCCTTTTACATTTACAGTGCTATACTTTCTTTCAACAAAACCATGGGCAACAAACATGAAAGCAGTCAGGGCTAATCTACAACTAAAGAATTTCATGTCTCTGATTATTGAAACTGAAAAGTGATTAGCTTTCCAACTTTTCAAGGCTGTCTTTGTACATCCTTGGTCAACAACAGTAACAACAACAAAAGACTGGGTGAAACAAAGGTGAGATATTTCACTACAAATATTCTAACTCCTAGACAAATAACTGGGAACCTCTTTTGGTGATTCTATAAAAGAACTGACAATTCTATCTATAATCCATATATAGACAAATTGGATGCTGGAACTCTAGGTCATTTAGTACCATTACAGACTGAAAAATATACCAGGGAAATCTAGCTAAATTCTGTTTAATCTCAGGGAAACAAAGTACATTCTCCAAATGAAAAATTACAGAAGAACTATTTCTCTGGAGATTCTACAGTGACATCCTTTAACTAGTGCTGATAGCCCATATGACACTAAATTAGCAGACTGCCTATTTACTTCAGAGCAAAACACAGAAGGCAATTTTTCCTTCCTGCCAGAGTCTGTGCATCTCCTCATTTCCCCAGCAGCTGGCTGAAAGGATGTAAAATCAGAGGTCCAAGAAGGCTTATACTTCCTAATGAGTAATCCACCCAAGAAAGTAAACACAACAGACATCACCAGGTCAGGCTCCGAAGGAGACTGGCAGGACTGCTTACACCGTTGTTTACAATGTGCTCTAACTAGCGCAGGCAGGATCACACACAGGCACAGGGAGGAGACACCCAGAGGTGGCTCACACGCCTCGAGTTCGCCCAATTGCTATGATATCTCTGGCCATAAATTATGCAGCGCACATTTCTATCTGAGAGTGGCCAGAGAATTCTAAACAAGGGTTATGCTGGCTTGACTTGGTTATTTCAACCTGACCGAAAGAGGACTATATCGCTTGGTCCTCACCAGGGCCAATGTGGGGTGCATCGCGCGCTGCACCAGAGATTCTCACGCGCAGCACGTATCTCTTAGAGGTGCTCACTAGGGGACAGGGGACACAGTAGGGCTTCCTCAGAACCCCTGCCTCCCCCGCGGCCTCCTCAAACCAGATTTTCCGGTTAAGCGGATCGCAGGCGATTTCGATAAGCAAGCTCTGCTCAAGTAGCATCAGCTCTGTCCTCCCGGCAAACATCTCCGGGCCATCTCCGGAGCGCACTAACGCGCGCACACGTAGACCTGAACACGCCGATCCCGCTGTCGATTAACCCTGGTAGCGGAGGTTCCCCCCATACACACACATACACACCCACCCACCTACAGTGCCAGGGGCCCTGGCACGTTTAGCCTCTGAGCTCCGACGCGGGACCATCGGCCGGGGTGCGGTGACACTGAAGCTCCGCCGCAGCCCGGAGCTTTCCCTTCACTGGTGAGAAAATACAGGGCGCCTGCGTTCCTACCTGTAACCTAGCCGACCGCGGCCACCAATGCTCTGACCACCCTGCCCCGGCGCCCCGGCCGGACTGATTATGGCAACACCGACCCCAACCCCCCGCCCAGTGCCCACTCCCAACACCACGCCGCCCCCGGCCACCCACGAAAGTAGCCGCTTTCTCCAGCCAAAACCGCCTAACAAAGCCAGAGCAAGCAGATCTAAACCAAACTGCCCGTGAAGGGGACACAGTGGGCTGGGTATGGGGAGGTGGTGAGGCTCCGCGGCTCCAGGACACGAACTGGGCAAACGCGACCCCCATGGATGCTTCAGGCAGGTGTCTTGAGAGGGTCCCCTCAGTCCCCATCACCCTTGAGCCGAGCTCCTCACCAGGTCCCTGTAGGTCCTCCAGCCCTCTCCCGCCTCAAGCGGCACAGGTTCCGAGCCGGCAGAGAGAAGGCGCCCCCTGGTTTGCTTTGGGCTCCCACCAGGGGAATGATACTGGGGTGAGACAGGAGGGAAAATTCCCAGGGTGGAAACCGTTCCTATCCCCCAGAGTGCTGGACTGCGAATGCCCCCCGGCCACTCTCCCCTTCATTTCTCTCAGCCGCCAAACCGCCCAGTGGCTGGAAAAACCTCGAACCCGTGCCAACCCCCAGCACCCACCAGCCATGAGGTTCCCTTCCCGCCCCACATCACGACTGGATGAGTGTGTGTGCGGGCGACTGTGCAAGTGGGAGGCTGAGTGTGCGTGAATCCTGCGCCCCCTCGGTCGCCTGCCCCGCGGACGCAGACGCCTGCGCCGGGCCGGGGGCCACCACTATTAGGAAGAGTGAGAAGAATAAATTACCTTTCGTAACCGCCGGTCCCTGAGCTCGTCCCATCAGTTGCTCAACAACCTGCAGCCTGGTGCAGTTTCCACAATCGAACCATGGAGCTCGGGGCAAAATACCGAGCGGCCCCAGCGTAGATAGCCCCAGCACACGCGTCCAAGAATTATAACCAGTGCGCAGAGAAGGCAGCGGGAGGGTGGAGACCCCGGCCAAGGAAACAACGAAAAGTCTCCTTCCCCCTTTTCTTCTGCTACACAGCCATGAAGAAAAGGAACGGGGGGTGGCGGGGCGGGGGAAGCCAAATGCTTGTCTTCCTTTACGTTTCCTCGCTTCACACACACCAAGGGAGTAAAAACGGAGCAGTCAGAGTGGAGGGTTCAAATGTCTCTCCCAGTCCACAGTTGCACAACTTCGGAGTCAGGCTCTGGCTCCAGCAGCAGCCGAGGGACCCCAGCGGCAGCTATTAACATGCGGCAGTCATAGCTGGGGCTGCTTTTCCTCCCGCTGCTGCTGCCGCTTAAGGAAACACGCTGCTGAAGAGACCAAAAATCTGCCACCATCCCCCCAGTCGATCTTTATATCCAGTTCTCCCACCCCACCCCCTTTCTTTTTCTTCTTCTTCCTCGTCCTCCCCTTTCCGCTGGAGAGCGGGAGCGATGGAAAAGGTAGGGGGAGCCGCAAGGGCCAGGGGTGGCTCCTTCTCCGCCAAACCCTCCTCCTTCTCCTCTCGGGGTTCTCTCGCCGCCGAGGGTCTCCCCACGCGCCCGAAACCTGCGCCGAGAGCAGGAGCGAGGGCCCCACAAACTCCTTCCCAGGTGCACAGCGGGGGCTCGCCGGCGGACGTGGAGCCCGGCCGCCTAGAACTGCGTCCCGGGGGCCGCGGAGCCCCGAGCCCGGAGGGTGGCTGATTAGCTCGTCGGCCGGGCCGGGCAGCTGCAGACATGTGGGAGCTTCATCGCGCGGCCCCGGGCTCGGCGCTGCCGCCGCCGCCGCCGCCGCCTCTTCGCTTCGTTCTCTTCTTCGACTCCCAGCGAGCGAGCAAGGCTCTGGTGCTCTCCAGACACGCACACTCACACACGCGCACACACGAGCGAGCTCCTGCCAAAGCCAGCCGTGCAACCCGCGCGCGCGCACACCAAGAGAAAGAGGACAGAGGCAAAAAGAGAAGAAAGAAAGGGGAGGGGGCGAGTCACAGGCGGCAGCTGCGGGAGCTGAGGCCACGAGCAGTCCGGGAAAAGGCGGCAGCGGCTGCGGCGGCGCCCACCCGGACTAGCGGCAGCATCTGCATCCCCGCTCCTGGGAACTGGGGCGAGCAGACAACCGGGCGACGCGCCGAAAACCGGTCGGAGCGCTGGCACGCCGAGGCCGTGCAGCCTGCGTGCGAAGGACGCAGCCGGGGCCCTAGCCGAGCCCTGAATGAGCCGCGGGCAAGCGAGCGCCGTGAGCCGAAGAGGGGGCTCGCGCCGGGAGAAGGGGTGGCGGGAGGCAAAACCCGGATCTGGAGTGCGCTCGGGCTCCGCTGCGCGGGCTCCACCTAGCAACTCGACAAACGCTTGGAGGTGGGAACCAGAGAGCTGCTACAAGAGGCTTTCCTTTCAGGGTTTGTCAAACAAAGGGTACCTCTCCTCGCGGCTTTGAGACAAGCTTTCTCTCTCCCTCTCGTTCTCTTTCCTTCTCCCTCCCTCCTCCCCCTCGCCCCCCCCCGTTCCCCCTTCGAGCTTCCCTCTCCCTCTCCCCTCTTTCTTTCTTTCCCCTCTCCCTCTCTCTCTTCTCTTCCTCCTTCATTCCACCCCAGGTGAATAAGTGACATCAGATTGAAACTAGTGCCAGCGTCTCTTTTTACAGGTGCAAATTATTCCATATTTTCATTCTGCAGGTATCCAGTCCCAGTGCGTTTTCTGCCTTTGGTCCGTTTTATGTTCCTTCAAACTTAGCACAGCGTGCAAGTTCATTGTAGTCGTTAAAGTATCTTCTGATAATCCGATGTGGGGATTAAATGATTTTATTTCACATCAGTAAAAATTACCATAATGCATATGGAAAGGTGCCGCTTCCAAAGCAGTGCCTTTTGATGGAGGAAAAGTCTGTTCAAGTTAACTGAGTGACCTTGTTCAATTACTGAGCCCCTTTCTGCCTTCTTTGTAAATGAGAGGGTTAAGTAGGTAATTTCTAAGGTCTTTTCCTGCTCTAAAATTTCATAATTTGAAATGGCTGAGGTGTTATTGTCTATATCAGTACATTCGAGTTGTAATTATAAGAGAAACCAAGATTTATTATATGCATCCAACAGGCACATTATATCCAAATTACATTTGTATATAATATGTTCAGAATGATCTAATACCCTCTCAGTTATTAGGGAGGTAGAGTCAACATCTGAAGAATATAAAACCGCATTCGAATTAACAGACCAAACCCAATACAAGTGACTATCAAAATCTCATTCAGTCTTCAAAACTCAATTCCAGTACCAACTGCTACCCATTCAAAATAATCACCCCTTCTATTATATTCCCATAGCACTTTGATTGTATCTCTACACTCATCTCATTCTGGTTTTTCTTGTTCTTTTAAAGGTGTTAGTTGCTTGTCTGNCGGGCAGCTGCAGACATGTGGGAGCTTCATCGCGCGGCCCCGGGCTCGGCGCTGCCGCCGCCGCCGCCGCCGCCTCTTCGCTTCGTTCTCTTCTTCGACTCCCAGCGAGCGAGCAAGGCTCTGGTGCTCTCCAGACACGCACACTCACACACGCGCACACACGAGCGAGCTCCTGCCAAAGCCAGCCGTGCAACCCGCGCGCGCGCACACCAAGAGAAAGAGGACAGAGGCAAAAAGAGAAGAAAGAAAGGGGAGGGGGCGAGTCACAGGCGGCAGCTGCGGGAGCTGAGGCCACGAGCAGTCCGGGAAAAGGCGGCAGCGGCTGCGGCGGCGCCCACCCGGACTAGCGGCAGCATCTGCATCCCCGCTCCTGGGAACTGGGGCGAGCAGACAACCGGGCGACGCGCCGAAAACCGGTCGGAGCGCTGGCACGCCGAGGCCGTGCAGCCTGCGTGCGAAGGACGCAGCCGGGGCCCTAGCCGAGCCCTGAATGAGCCGCGGGCAAGCGAGCGCCGTGAGCCGAAGAGGGGGCTCGCGCCGGGAGAAGGGGTGGCGGGAGGCAAAACCCGGATCTGGAGTGCGCTCGGGCTCCGCTGCGCGGGCTCCACCTAGCAACTCGACAAACGCTTGGAGGTGGGAACCAGAGAGCTGCTACAAGAGGCTTTCCTTTCAGGGTTTGTCAAACAAAGGGTACCTCTCCTCGCGGCTTTGAGACAAGCTTTCTCTCTCCCTCTCGTTCTCTTTCCTTCTCCCTCCCTCCTCCCCCTCGCCCCCCCCCGTTCCCCCTTCGAGCTTCCCTCTCCCTCTCCCCTCTTTCTTTCTTTCCCCTCTCCCTCTCTCTCTTCTCTTCCTCCTTCATTCCACCCCAGGTGAATAAGTGACATCAGATTGAAACTAGTGCCAGCGTCTCTTTTTACAGGTGCAAATTATTCCATATTTTCATTCTGCAGGTATCCAGTCCCAGTGCGTTTTCTGCCTTTGGTCCGTTTTATGTTCCTTCAAACTTAGCACAGCGTGCAAGTTCATTGTAGTCGTTAAAGTATCTTCTGATAATCCGATGTGGGGATTAAATGATTTTATTTCACATCAGTAAAAATTACCATAATGCATATGGAAAGGTGCCGCTTCCAAAGCAGTGCCTTTTGATGGAGGAAAAGTCTGTTCAAGTTAACTGAGTGACCTTGTTCAATTACTGAGCCCCTTTCTGCCTTCTTTGTAAATGAGAGGGTTAAGTAGGTAATTTCTAAGGTCTTTTCCTGCTCTAAAATTTCATAATTTGAAATGGCTGAGGTGTTATTGTCTATATCAGTACATTCGAGTTGCAATTATAAGAGAAACCAAGATTTATTATATGCATCCAACAGGCACATTATATCCAAATTACATTTGTATATAATATGTTCAGAATGATCTAATACCCTCTCAGTTATTAGGGAGGTAGAGTCAACATCTGAAGAATATAAAACCGCATTCGAATTAACAGACCAAACCCAATACAAGTGACTATCAAAATCTCATTCAGTCTTCAAAACTCAATTCCAGTACCAACTGCTACCCATTCAAAATAATCACCCCTTCTATTATATTCCCATAGCACTTTGATTGTATCTCTACACTCATCTCATTCTGGTTTTTCTTGTTCTTTTAAAGGTGTTAGTTGCTTGTCTGTATACCTCTTCACATCTTCCTGGAATTTAAATTACAAATTTCAATCATCTGTGTAAGATTAATCTGTACTCACATTATTTTGCACATTATAATTCTTGTTATTTTGGGAAAAAAAAATGGGAAAGAGGTTGAATGATATTGCTGAATTCCGACCAACTAAATATTTACAGGCTTAAGTTAGGCTATTTGAATTTGCTTAATATGGGGCATCCATGAATTCCCCAGAGTACTTAAAGAAACCGTAAACTGACATCTGGAGTCACTTGTTACTTAAATGATTTTGGAAAGAGTAGACTCTAACCAATTGTGACAAGAGGCTCTTATTTGTAAAGGGGGAAAAATGGAAAGTATTCAATTCATCCCCCAAATGTAGATATGTAGAAAAGTAATAAAAACAGAATATAGAAAGAAAGGTGCTATATAGATATTAAATGATATTAGTGGTAGCAGAAGAAATATAAATAAACAGCACCTATAGACCAATTTTTAGAATCAGACATCATGATATGGCAGGTCTGGTAGAATATGTGAGAAAAATAAATTTTAAAATATAATAAATATGTTTAAACATCAACATGTGAGATATAATAAGTGAAAACAAAGCATTATAAGTTAAATAAATAATTTAAAGTATTCACCACAGAGGAGTTGACTCAAACAAACAAAATTACAAACAGAGTAATGAGGAAGAAAGAATCAAAAAGGGGAAAAAATGTGTGAATAAAAATAGCTGATGGTTAATGAAAAGCACTGGAAAGAAAAGAATAGGTTAAAGGTTTATACAACTTAATCAAATGTCAAGGTAAAAATTTTTACAGCAGCTACCTGTACTTTAGGTTCAAATCTCATGCTTCCAAATCATTTTTAATCTGATGGCCATAGTCTTCTCTATTTGATTTAAGATACAAAGTGTCAATACTCCATTGCCAGGAAATCCATGATTCTTGCCAATATTTTTCTAAGGTGAACCTTCCACAAAAATACCATCAAATAAAATGCTATGCCCTCTTTGCTACACAACTCTATTTAACACCTTCTTCTCGGGGCAGATGATGTTTGAGCAAAGAAGCTATTATATGTGGTAGCTCTGTGTGCAAGACTAGTTTTCAAAAAAGATTCCACTGTTGACTTTAACTACATTAAAATTGAAAAATAAATCAATATTTATAAAATTGAAAAGAACCCCTCCCCTCAAGTTTTTAAAAGCTGAATAGCCAATCAAATAAGATAATCAGAATTAAAATATTTTAATAATTAAAAAATTTTTTCTGACCAAAAGACTTTTCAAATAAGAAATACACTAAAATCTCCAGCATGTGAAATTTAGGAAAAGAACATGCATTACATGTTCACAAAATAAATACAAATGGCCAAAAAAAAAAAAAGGAAATATGTTCTGTCAATATAAATCCAATACATAAAAATGTATACAAGTACCAGATCCATCTTGTTTCATTCATGAAATTAGCTGAAAAATAGCAGTTTCCTACTACTAAACTCTAACAAAACTGAACTGAGACAGGCCTGCCTCTATGCTAGTGATATTTACTGACACCATTTTTCTGGAAAGAAAGCTGATATTATGTCAATTGCCTTATAGAATATATATGTCACTAATCCATAGTTTCTATTCACAGATGTGATTTCTACAGAAATAAACAGAGGTATGGACAAGGCTTTTGCACAGTGGCACACCTCTCAGTTATAATTGTTGTATAAAGGAAGTAAGTATGTAAGATATCTTGTTTTTGCATATTCAGTAAATGCCTTCTTACATGATTGGAATTGATAGTTATTCAGTTAGTCGGGGGAAGTTAGTTAAAGTTAACAAAGTTTTTTTCTTTTTTTAATAACTTATTCTATATTAGTTAGGATTCACTTTGGCTACAAGCAGCAGAAACACACATCGACAATAAATAAGATAAAAATTTATTTATTTTTTCAGGTTAAAATATAGTTTTTAGTGGTCCTGGGCTGTTATGGCATTCCAACCTGTAACAGACACCTTCCTTATCTTCTTGCTCAGCCACACAGGGTAGTTATTCCCAATTCCAGTTGTCACAATCATGCCTACACTGCAGAAGCAGAGAAGAAAAGGAAGAAAAGAAAGGCATACTCACACCCAGAGACATTTTCCTAAACTTGCACCCATCATTTGCCCTTTCATTTCATTTTGTGAAATGGTGAGCTGGTAACACCTAGCTACAAGTATAACGAGAAACGTTGACTATTCCAGGCAGGCATGCATGCAAGTGAAAATCAGGATTCATTAATGATTCAACTCTTCCTGACCCTGTGACTTAATGTACACTACCCTGGGCTGAGCTTCAAATATTTGAGACTTTTAGTAACCAAATGGTCCCTTCTGCAGACACTAGACAATGCCACCTTCACATGAAATGACCTTGTATTTCAACCACATGTAAACTTTCGCAAGATTATAAGTTACTAAGCTTTTGTTATTAGGAAAAATATTTTCAAATACCTAATCGATTATCAGCAGACAGTTATCATCTTAAATGCTACTGGGCCTAGATACACTGCAGGGTTAATCATTCCTGCAAGCAAAATATGTACCAGAGCTTAGTACTGAGATTCCTAGTATGCCACGGTATGATTAGAAATCTAAGGGATTTGGGGTTCACCAGAATAATGACTCAAGTGAAGATTATATATACTTTCAGAACATATTTGACTGACTAAGGGATAGTTTAATTCTAAGAAGTATCCAGTGATGCTCTTCATTTCTTGGGATGTACATCAAAGGACCCATTTTAAAAGGTTGGTTATATATCCCTACTGATTTGGTATCATCTATTCTTACCTTGATTCAAAGCAATTCAGCCTTACTCTTTTTTGGTCCAAAAGAGGATCTATGTATTATACATTCTAAATAACCTGGAAATTTATCAATAGACCTAAATAAAATAAATCTAGATATAGATACTTTTTCTAAACAGCTTCTCCTAATTGTTTAACATTCTTTTTATATCCTGACTTTTTTCTTCTCAGTGGAGAGTCTCTCTAGAACTCCTTTTCATAATTTCCCTAATGCTTGCATGCATGCATGCCAGTTCTGCATGACTGTAAAAGACGCAACAAGCTTTTTCTTTTTTAACTTTACCTGCTACTTTGTTTTAGATCCCACAATTAAATTACCTTTCAGAACTTTAAATTAGGTGCAACACCAAATGCTTTAAACTACTTACTATAAATGTTACGAATAGAACACTGGCCCTTGGAGAAGTATTCAGCACTCTTACAAACATGGTTGCTGTTAAAGTATCACAACACAGTATCTAGCTTCTAGACTCTAGAAATATAAAAATATTCCAAAACCCAAAACTGTTTTCTTAAGATCTCCCTCTTGTAAAGGCAAATGTGCTTATGCATTACAAATTAAAATATCATGGTCAACCAGGTATTTAATAATGATTGTCAAGGCCTGCAACAAAAGGGAAATACTTTTTGTTTCTTTGTAAAATATTGCACCCTGTTAGGCTCTTCTCCTCAACCTTATTCTTTTTAGACACCAATAGGAGATGAAAGCGAAAGTGAAATCGCCCAGTCTTTGAGCCTCTTTGCGACCCCGTGGACTGTAGCCTACAAGTCTCCTCAGTCTATGGAATTTTCCAGCAAGAATACTGGAATGGGTTGCCGTTTCCTTCTCCAGGGGATCTTCCTGACTGGCTCATAATTATCCCCCCTTCTCTCAGAGTGGTTCCTAAACATAAGTATGAGGAGGCTTTGGCCATACTGTTTGGCCCTGTCCCTTGGCTATGTTTGATCCAGGCAAAGGCAGCTGACCCAAATTTCGCTAATCAGAATTCTTCATTAGGAGTTTTCTGACTATATTATGCAAAGGGTCTCAACACCCCTGATGGTGGAGGATCAGGGGTACATGGTTACATTTTCTGCTATGTATCTAAAACTGATTTAGTACAATATATTCTTGAAGAAAACAATCAGATTTTAAAAATACTGCTAACCTTAATAAGAAATTATTTTTTATTTGGCATCTACATCTAAACTCCTAATAAAGATGTACACAAAGGGAAAATTCTGTATGGACATGTTGTTATAGTCTAACATACAGTCTGTATTATGGTGATATCTAGGAAATTAGGNAAACAATCAGATTTTAAAAATACTGCTAACCTTAATAAGAAATTATTTTTTATTTGGCATCTATATCTAAACTCCTAATAAAGATGTACACAAAGGGAAAATTCTGTATGGACATGTTGTTATAGTCTAACATACAGTCTGTATTATGGTGATATCTAGGAAATTAGGTTCCCTATAATACTGTCTGCTGTATTTTCCTGTAAGCTTAGCTCATAGAACACATATTACATTGTTCCTCTTGGAATGTTGGTCATATTATTTTTGTAGTTATCTAACTCCCAGTTAGATAATTTTCTCATTTCTGATATTTGCTTCAATCATACACCTCACCTCTTTTCTTATAAAAACAAAATGAAGAGTGGTAGGAAAAATAATAGTTATTGCCTACTTAAAAATACAGTGCTCAGGACCATATTAGATATTTAATAAATGTTTGGTGATGGAAAATTTCAAGGCAAGTGTATATGATATATGTTATAAAATATATGAGATTTATCTGTTATGTCTGATTGATATTAATATATCACTCTATTAAGATTATATATTAATAAAACTTATACATCTAAAGTAAAGCTATGAAATTCAAGTTAGTCACCTTGACAAGGGGAGGCTGCTGTTGCTTAAAACAAATTGAATCCTCTGAAATAATTTTATGCTATGATATGCTTTGGAATATCCTTGAGATATTAACGAATCTCTTGCTTTGAAAGCACTATTTTTTTGGCTAATGGTTTGGAGTCCACTGGAAAAAAATCACTTGCATTAAAGAACTGGAAAAGAGCTTGGAAATCATGTAAATAGCCATCAAGCCAGGAAAAAAATATGTTTTGTTGTTCAAAATAAAGCATGACTAATTTTTATGTGGATTATTTTTGCACTGAAACTCTTTTAAAGTAATGACCCTCACCTTCTATCAGTTCAGTTCAGTCACTCAGTCATGTCTGACTCTTTGCCACGCCATGGACTGAAGCATGCCAGGCTATCCTGTCCATCAGCAACTCCTGGAGCTTACTCAAACTCATGTCCATCAAGTTGGTGATGCCATCCAACCATCTCATCCTTACCTTCTATGGGCAAGGCCTAATCCTCCCAAGAAACCAGCAACATAGGTATTATTTCTACTTTAATAATAATGATACTAAGATTCAGAGAGTATAATATCTTTCTCAAGGATGGACATTTAGTATTAATAGAGTACAGCATTTACACACATTTATCTTATTAAACCTTTGGCAACATTCGTAGAGATCCTGAAAGTGAGTTTTTCCAATGAGAACACTGCTCCTTGGTTATGGTTCTTTCAATAAGGAAGGGAAGGAGGTAAGTTGCTTGATTAGCAGGAGAAACAAGTCTTGTTTCCAGGGAACTGGCCTTGAGAGAGTCATTGTTTCTCTGAATAGGCCAGGTAAGCTACTAAATTGTGGTGTGGCCCTCATTTCCCTGCCATTTTAATTCAATAATCAGAGATGGTTTGTGTTTGATGGGAGACCTGGACTATTCTATTATCATTTAAACTTGCCTTTAGCACCCAGCAAAAGTGAAGAAAATGATGATAATCTGCAGAAAGAGTCATAAAACATATGCGCAGAGAAGAGTTGACATGAAATACAGAGAGAATTTTTAAATGGCTGTCTGGACCTGAGTTCTATTTCTTTTATAACATCCAGCTACATTGCTATAGTGGGAAACTATAGGCTGGAAAACAGCCCTTGAGATGTTACAGTACATTCTCCTTTTTGATGAAGGCAGCATAACTTAGTCACAGTCATCAGTGGATTTTGTCTGGTCATTTCCCTCTTCCTGCTTTTGAAAACTACATGCCTATTCCTTGGGTGTCCTTTTCCTCTGCACTTATGTATTGGTAACGATCTGTGCCTGTGGTACCCAGGGAAAGCAGATGATCCAGGTCAAATCACATGTTGTAACCAGCTCTACCCAGTGTTTTGTTATAGATGGCCATGTGACTTAAGCCAGGCTATTCAGAGTTCCTCCATGCAGTTTTTAAAATATGAACACGGAGTAAATTCCCCACCTTCTCTGGTGTGTTTTCAAGCTGGAATGGTTTAAATCTCAAATGTTTTTGTTTGCTTAGTAATTAGTTAACTAGTTCATCTCTCAGGGATTTAACAACTAGAAAAATAAAATAATGATTTTCTCACAAAATGGTGAAACAATTAAATGTACATATATAAACAGCTTGGTATATTCTTAAGTTATTCAGCATTATATTTTAATAAAATACATTAATTAGGCTTATGTGAAATGTCATGAGTAAAACCCCCAAACTATACTATGTATCTTACACTAAGGTAAACATATTGTGTTTCCAATTCTCTAATCGTTGAAAAAAAAAAAATCACTGGATTAGGAATCTAAACTGAAACAGGAACTAGTGTATGAGTATCTTTGTTCCTTTCAAACATTCAGAGATCCAGGCTAGTGGATACTCGTCCATCTTTAATGCATGGCTTTGCACTGGGAAGACCCTGGGGAACAGAGAGGGATGATTCCTTAGCATTTTATTTATGGGCCTGCAGGATTCTTATTGCAGTCTTCCCTGGTGGTTCAGCAGTAAAAATTCTCCTGCAATACAGGAAACATAAGAGATGGGATTTCGATCCCTAGGTTGGGAAGATCCCCTGGAGGAGGAAATGGCAACCCACTCAGGATATTCTTGCCAGGACAATCCCATGGACAGAGGAGCCTGGCAGGCTATAGTCTGTATGTGACTGAGCATGCACACACACACACACACACACGCACACACACACACAAATGAATATTATGGCGGGCTGCCTTGGTCGCTCAGTCATAAAAAAATCTGCCTGCTAATGCAGGAGACAAGGGTTTGATCCATATGATGGGAAGATCCCCTGGAGAAGGAAATAGCAACCTGCTCCACTATTCTTGCCTGGAAGATCTCATAGACAGAGGAGCCTGGCGGGCTATAGTCCATGAGATCACAACAACAATGATCCTTATCACTGCTCAGATTCCATTCATGAGATCTCAGTCATATGGCTACACTAACTGTAAAGGAAGTTGGCAAATGTGGTCTAGCTTTGGATCCAGGAAGAAACTGCTATGAATTTGATAAACAATTATGCAGTTCTTTCCACATACACCCTTGGAGCACTGCAATATAACAAAGTGTAAAAGAATATGCAGAATGGTGTAGTACAAGCACTATCACATGTCTGAAGTGATATTTAAGCCATGTGACTTGGAACAAACAACTCAGGACATGGATTCAAAAGAGCATATATTCAGTCTTGCCTTTACCATTAACTCACCGAGTATTGGGCAATTAGCTGATATTTCTAGGCTCTGTTTTCCTTATTGGAGAAATTAGTATTTTTAAAATCTGTCTTACCTGTACTACAAGGTTAATCTGGCCATCAAATTACATATATTATAAAGTTAGTGTACTGTGCAAATGGAAGATCCTTGCTAGGATACACAAACACACACCCCATAGACAACTACACCATTTACACACACAGAATTCCATGGGCTGTACTCCAATTCCAGTTTTCCCATGCTGTTTGAATCTCTCTTCTATAAATGCAGTATTCTCTTCTGGAGATGATATAAAGCACCTTGCATATTCCTTCTCCCCAGGACCAAAGTATTCATTTCCACAGCCTAAAGCATGTGGGCTGCTCACAGAGGAGTTCCTCAAGTATTTCCTTCCCTCTACAGAAAGGAGACCTCTAACTCAAGATTATGTTCCCTCCCCAAGAAACTAATTCAATACCTGTCCTTCACAGGGATACTTATGGTAGGCTCACCTCCTTCAAGTTGACCTTGAAGGAACATCTCACATTCAGTGAGACACACTGAATTGCCTGGGTGTTTTGCAAGCTCCACTCTTTCCCCCTGCCTAGTTCTGAGTCCCTCATCCCCCCACCCCACCTCCATTCCCACCAGGTATTGTTTCTGAGCTTATTTCTGGATAAACCTTCTGTCTGCAAGTCTTTGATTTAGAATCTGCTTCCCAGGACACTTGATGTAAGATAGCCTCCTAGTTCCTACCCTTGCCCTTGCTATAATTTTTTCTTGACACTTGGTCAGAAACATGCTGTGAGAGCAAAATGACTGTATTAGTTTCCTAGAGCTACTGTAACAAAGTACCGCAAGCTGGTAACTTAAAACAACAGAAGTTCACTGTCTAGCAGTTCTACTAGAAGCTAGAAGTCAGGATGTCAGCAGAGCTATTCTCCCGCTGAGGCTCTGGATAGGATTCTGCCTTTCCTCTTCCTAGCTTCTGATGGTGGCCATCAATTGTTGGCCTTCTCCAGTTGGCAGCTGCATCACTCCAAATTTAGCCTCTGTCATCACACGGCATTCTCCCTTTGTGTCTCTGTCTTTCCATAGTACTTTCCTTTTCTTATAAGGACAATGGTCATGTTGGATTAGGACTCAGTCTAGTGACCTTGTCTTAACTTGAGTATATCTACAAAGACCCTGTTTCCAAATATCTAATTCACGGGTACCTAGAGTTAGGACATCAGCATAACTTTTTAGGGTGCTCAATTTTACACCTAACAAGTGGCCTTGCCTTAAATCCTCCAGTTGTTACTTTATCACTCAGAGAGGTCTGGAGTGGCCTTCTAAGCACTATATAGTCTAACTCCCAACACCTCTAAAGCCTGACCTTTAGCTCCAGAGATCACTTTGCTGCAGCAGTAACAGCCTCCTTGCTGCTTATCCACTTTCCAAGCATACTCCTGTCTCAGGGCTTTGCATCTGCTCATCCTTGCACCTAGAGCACTCTTTACTTGCAGAGGTCTGCACTGCTTCCTTCCAGTCTGTGCACAAATATTGCTTCTCAGGGATGCTTTCTCTCACCTCTATTTAAAATTGCCAACAGTTTTATCTCAGACTCTTATCACACTTCCTTTTTTTTTCTTCCACAGAACTTCTCACTTTGTAATATACCACATAGTTCAGTTGTTCATATGTGTTTATTACTGGTCTACTATATGATTTTCGTGGTCTCAAGGCACTTCTGCTTTAATGGTCCCCTTCTTCAAAAAAATTTTTTTAATTATATTTTACAGCTGAATTGGTATAAAGAAAAATATAATGCAGGATGGGTGCATTATTATAATATTCACATTTTTCTTCTAGTTTTAAAATAAATTAAAAGTAAAACATATTTGTGGGCCCTAAAGTACCATGGGCCTTAGGCTCTATATAAATGGATAAGTTGGCCCTGGTTTATAACTGTCTCCCCATCAGAATGTAAGCTCTTTGAGGATGAGAACTTTTTCTATTTTACTCATTGATATTTCTCCACAAGTAAAACAGGAACTGCATATAGCAATGTTCAATAAATATTTACTGAACATATGAATGGCTAAAAATATCACCTTGGTTTTCCATTAGAATTAGTTTTCCATTTCCTTAGTGAAATTGGTTTGTGTGGCTTAACTTAGAATGTACTGTTACTTCCACTTCAGCACTTAAAACTTCAAGAATAATTCTGCAATAGGCTAACCAGCCTTTGAACTAACCACAGGACTCTAGCCTTATACAACTCATGGGAACCTTGGGAAGCTATGGTAAGTGAGCTGAAGGAATTACTTTTCTGTGACCCACCTTGGTGCCCTGACAAGTTATATACTCGGTCAATAAGTCATTACAAATATCACGACAGATATTTTTTGAAATTAGAAAAACTTCCTTGAATAATTATAAGAAAAAATGTGCTCTTATCTAGAGATAAACCATAATCTTGAAATATCTTCTAAATAACGAAATAAATCATGAAAAAAAACTTTAGATAATTTTGTAGAACTAAACTATAGTGTGGCTGCTGTATTACAGAGATTTATTTTAATGAAAATTTTAAAAAAGCTCTGTGAAACTGGTGGGTCTCAGGTGGTGGAGCAAGGATAAAAAAATGACTAAATGTGATTTATATTTATTAGAAAAGGAGAGATCAGACCTCCAATTTGATTTGGGAAAACTGAAGTTAAACTTGCAGGGGTATAAATATTGCTGATTTTGTACTGAAGGATCTTAGTACTTATGAATTTCTTAGGATACAGTCACTGAAATCCTTTTGAGAGGAATGTGGGGAGAAGCAAAAATCATTACAGTGCTGAATACATTTATTAATATGCATAATATTTAAATGTACAGCTGATCAGGAACATTCATGAGTATTTCCTGACTCTTTCTGGAACTACTCTAAAATTTCCCATTTGTTCTACTTTCCATAGCCTCATGTGTCTTCCTCAAAACTTGGCTAACATTCAATATTTAGTTAAAAATGTCTGTCCTCCATTAGACTCTTGGGGAAGCAGTTAAAATTTATTTTAGTACATATATTACCCAGCAAGATCCCTTTCATATTGACTAGATATTCAGTGATTGAACCATTGAATGTGAAACAATTTAAAAACTATAAGGTTATTTTCTTAAGGCTGTTTTTATTGTATAAATATTTTAAAAATTATTTCCTTTGAAAGTTTACTTTTTACTACCTGCCACAAGTGTATTTCATTTACCTATTTAAGATATGGAGTCTGAAGCCTATCAGAGTAGCAGTATTATTTATCTAATACTTGACTTGAAACTTACTGGGAACATTATATACATGATCTCATTTAACAATAAAAACAACTCAGAGGTATAGGAGTTATTTACTTCATATTGTAAATTTAGAGGGCCAAGGGCTGGCTAACTTGCTCAAAGTCAAACAGCCAATAAGTTGAAGGAAGGGCTTAATTCAAACCTAAACCTATCTAATTCTAAAACTTATGTTCCTTCACTTACATGTTCAGATTAGCGAAAGATCAATTCTACAAAGTAACATAGCATTTCAGAGTGGAACAATCTTTTAAAGCAAGATACTGAAAGATAACATAAATGAATTTTTATAAAATAGTTGAAAGTTTAACTTAGTAGCCACTGCATTAAAATAATAATTATGAAACAGTGATTTTTTGCCAGAGAAACCCATATGAAAATGAGGAATACATTCCTAGGGAAAATGGAGGCATTTACAATGACAGATATTGGCCATTGGATTTTTTTTTATCATTTTAAAATCTGTATTTTTTTCATGTCCAGTTCAATTGTGAAAATGATTCTAACACTTTTATCTTCTTGGTGCTTCTTTACCTTTTATAATTATTTATTTCTGTCTCCTTTGGTTTTATATGTCTCATTGTCACTTGGATTACTGATTTTTTTCTATGTTATTTCTATGATTTCATCTCAATTCATCCAAAGCTTCTTTATGTCTTTTTTTTCCCTCCTCCTTAAAGACCTATTGCAATACTGTCTGTATGGTTTTGAAAAGTTTCAGTGTAGATCCATGCAATGTTTCTTCTCAGATTTCAGAGCTAGGGGCATATCTCTTTCCTGATAATTTGGTTTTCTACTTATTAGCTATTGAAAGCTATGTATCCTATTATGTTCCCCTTTTGCTTTGAATGCCTGAAAGATAAGCATTTGGTTTTGTGCACAATAGTAAGAATTTCCCTAGACTTCGTTGTCTGAGATGATTATTGTTCCCAACATTACTTGTCTCTTGTAATTATTTAAATGATGTTACAGTTTTGTCATTTGTGACCTTAATTTGTACCGTACCTACTTTTCCTATTGAAGATAAGAAAGAAAAAGATGAGAAAGAGACTTAAACAGAAAGAGACGTGAGAAATTTTAACATTTTTTTCAATGTTTCAGGTTTGGTTCTGCCTAATTTTCTAACATTTAAGTTCATAATTTCTCCCTAGATTCACTGAGCAAGCTTTTGCTCTGAATCCAACTTGGAGTAGCTGGGACAGCTACTTTTCTCTTTTATGCTTGACTACATGTCTTCATATTTCATTTCCTCTGGAATGGAGCATTTCTTTATTTTGATAAACTTTTTCTATAATCTCTCTTCTTCCCAGATTGTATCCCTTCTAAAGGCCAGATCTACATAGGAGGTCTTGTTACCTTTGGCCTGATAGACTCAATTCTGAATGTGAGCCTCTCTGTCCATCTATCTGTTGCTGTGTGTATGTATACAAGCATACCTGTATGTGCACACATGTATATATACACATACATGCATATTAATGGTATAAAAAAGTCCAATAGGAGGTGCTGGTGTGTATTTACATCAATGCTAACCACGGTTCCTGTTACCTGCCCTATATTTTAGTTGGTTGACTTTTCCTGTACTATTTGCCTTTCAAGTGCCTTTTACAGCTCAGCATCTATGTCTAATTTGAGACTCAGGCCCATCACTGCCAGCTTCAACTCATGGGAAGTATTCCTTTCATTGATGGAAAATCCAGTTTTATTTCTATAATTATTATATTTTTATAAAATTCAGGAAGAAACATCACTTTATAACCTTTTGGTTTGGAGTTTGATCCTGTATTGATAGATCAATCTGCATGCCTGTACATACATGTGTCTAATGGATTGTCGTTGTTCTATAAAAAGGATATTGATTTCTATAAACAGTTGTGCCACTGACATATTGTTCATCTCTAATTCAATTCATTAAAACTTTACTAGGTCTCTTGTGTCAACTATCTCCATCGTAATGTATATGAATAAGGCATAAAGTTTATTCTTTATGGAGTCACATATTTTGGAAACAAAAATACCCATAATGTAGGCAGACAGAGATATGGACCTTGACAATGATTCAAATTCTGTAACTGAAAATATTTTCTAGTGCCTCTCTTTTAGGGCTTCCCAGGTGACTCAGACAGTAAAGTATCTGTGTGCAATGCAGGAGGCCTGCATTTTATCCCTGGGTCAGGAAGATCCCCTGGAGAAGGGAAAGGTAACCCGCTCCAGTATTCTTGCCTGGAGTATCTCACGAACAGAAGAGCTTGGCAGGGGGCTGCAGAGTTGGATACAACTGAGCAACTACATTCACATTCACTTCTAGGGTAGACCTAGGGTTTGTGTGAGTTCTAGAGTTCTATCTGTCACTGTAACCTTTTTCTTCCTACTTGGTGGTGATGACGAATTACTTTAGTTGTAATCTTGAATTCTAATCAATGTAGGCTAGCTATGTGAACCTGAATATATTAGTCTCTGTAACTTGTTTCCTTGTTAATAGTACGTAGTCACGTGTATTTATTAAATGAATGAATACATATATATGCCTGACACAAAGCCATTCTTAGGGGATACAGTGTGTGCAACACAGAAAAGTTTCTATTTTATGAAGATTAAATTTGAAGACAATCATAGTTGTCAAGCTGTAGCTATGTATACTTATATATAGGCTTCCCAGGTGGTACTAGTGGTAAAGAATACTCCTGCCAGTGCAGGAGATGGAAGAGATGCAGGTTAATTCCCTGGATCAGCAAGATCTCCTGGGTTTGGAAATGGCAGCTGGCTCCAGTATTCTTGCCTGGAAAATTCTGTGGACAAAGGAGCCTGGCAGGCTATAGTCCATGGAGCCACAGACAGTTGGACACAACTGAATGACTAAGCAACAGCAGCATAGTTAAATACACAATACATAGTATAACATAGTAATGTTTTATGTCATTACTATAGTATATTGGAGAGATTAATTCAATATATTCTATGCATTTTCTTTATTTAAAATACAGGTAATAAAAAGTGAATGTTTTCTTACATCAAACTGGCAAAGATATAATCACCAAATATTACATATATATTTTTAATGTTTTCTCTCAAGATAGAGAATGCAATATAGTAAGCGTATTTGGCAACTTTCACTCAATGCAGTGATGTCACAGTTTTATAAAATGCTGTTTGATTTGACATTCCACTGATTCTTTAGTCTCACAGTTGAGAATAATACCACAGTTCCTAATATGCTAAGTTTGGGGTTTTAAATCACCTTCTGGCTCATCTGTTATCTCTGAATGTAATAAGGACATTTTGCCCACGTGTTTTCCAGATCTCATCAAGTGTAAGGAGATGTAACCTAAGGTGTTGGAGGAAGGAGTGGCAGATACATCAGAATAGCTCCTTTAATCCTGATTCCACCACATGGGATGCTAACATAAGTCTGTCCTCTCCTCCAGCAGCTGGATTCCAGGGTATCTTTTGAGAAATGCTGACCTCTGGACTTGCATTATACAGAAATGAAAGAAATATGTGTGTTTTTTAAAAGTAGTGATTAAGGATTTGTCAGGGTTTCTACTATTCTTTCATCATTTACTGAAACCTATGAAAGTGACCAAATGTATCACTAGAAGGCTTTTGTTAAAATGTAAACACAAGTAAGATATTCTTAATGATGTGTTTAAAATTTTCAAACTAGTAACTAAAAAAAAAAATTTCCCAAAAGTATACTTGGTACACACTGCTATGTTATTTTTCAGGTGTACAATGTACTGATTGGACATTTAAATAAATACATTGTGAAATATGTACCACAATAAGTCTAGTAACCATCTGTCATCATTCAGGTATTACAGTATTACAATATTTTGACCATGTTACTTATGCTGTGTGTTACTTCTCCATGATCTGTTTATTTAATAACTGGAACTCTTCACCTCTTAGTCCCATTCACCTCTATTTTCTCCTCCCTCATCTTCCTGCCCTCTAGCAATAGCCAGTTTGTTCTCTGTGTTTATGAATCTGTTTCTGTTTTGTTTGTTTCAATTTTCAGAGTCCACATTCTACATGAGATCATGCACTATTCATCTTTCTGTGACTTATTTCACTTAGCATAATACTATTTCTAATTTTTGAGGACCCTCCACATTGAGGGTTCCCAGAGTGACTGTTCCCTCTATATTCCCTTTCACCAATCCTTGTTATTATATACTAGCTTTTAAAATCAGTTTGCTCAGTGAGAAAACAATGTGAATGTAGATATACTGGGCCTCAGCTCACTTATCTGTACACAGGGGTATTAATAGAAAGCCCTTGTGGATATTAAAGGAGTTAATACATATGAAATGAAGTGCTTAGAAAAATGCTTAACACATAGAAACACTAGAAAACTTTCTATACATATATAGAATATATATGTAGGTGTACACACACACACACACACACACACACACACACACACACGGGTCTTCCCCTGTGGCTCAGTGCTAAAGAATCCGCCAGCAGTGTGGGAGCCTCAGGAGACCTGGGTTCAGAAGATCCCCTAGAGGAGGGCATGGCAACCCACTCCAGTATTCTTGCCTGGAGAATCCCATGGACAGTGGAGGCTGGCAGGCTATGGTCCATAGGGTCGAAAAAGTCAGACACGACTGAAGCAACTTAATGTGCATGCACACTCACACACACGTACACACACACACCACACACACATATACATATATATGATATATAGGGCCTTCCCTGGTAATTCAACTGTTAAAGAATCTGCCTGCAAATGCAGGAGACCCTGGTTCAATTCCTGGGTCAGGAAAATCCCCTGGAGAAGGGATAGGCTACCCACTTCAGTATTCCTGGGCTTCCCTGGTGGCTCAGATAGTAAAGATTTTGCTTGCAATGCAGGAAACCTGAGTTCAATCCCCAGATTGGGAAGATCCCCTGGAAGAGGGCATGGCAACCCGCCAGTATTCTAACCTGGAGAAGTGCCGTGGACAGAAGAGCCTGGCAGGCTGCAGTCCATGGGGTTGCAGAGTCGGACACAACTGATTGACTAAGTACATAACATATATATATATATATATGCTATTATCCATAAATTGTTCAAATACAAAGTACCTAAGCAATAAAATAGCTGTTTGAAGCATATAAATCAAAACAATGATAGATCTCTAGGTGATGTGATTACAAGTAATTTTCTTTTCCTTTCTTACCTATCTGTATTTTATGTTTTATATGATGAAATGAATTTTACTAGATATGACTGAGATGATGAAATAGGAAGAGTCTGAACTCACTTCCTCCTATAAGCACACCAAAGTTATACCTATTTACAGACCAACTATGAGGATGACTTGAAGACTAGAAAAAAAGATTTTTTACAACTAAAGATGTAAAGAAGAAATCACATAAGGTAAATGGGAGGGGTGAACAATGAAGTATAGATAACATCTTCACTTCGAAGTAGGTGACCCAAAAAGTAAGGATAATTACAATTTCAGAGGTTCTCTCCAAAGAGCAAGAGTCTGCACTCCATGCACCAACAAGAGGAGCCCACAGAACATCTAACTTTGAAGGCCAGAGAGACTAACATATAGGAAAGCCAGAGGGCTGTAGGAAACAAGAGACTCTGCTCTTAAAGGGCAGCTACAAAATCTTGCATGCTTCAAGTCTCAGCACAGAGGCAGTAATTTGAAAGGAACCTAGCTCAGACTTACTTGCTGATCTTGGAGAGTCTCTTAGAAAGGGAGAAAGCCACTGGGACTCCCCTTGGGAACACAGGTGTTGGCAGCAACTATTTTGGGGAGCTTGTTCCAGCAAGAGGACCATTTTGGAGTTCTCCCTCTAGCCTATTAGTGCTTACTTGCCCACAAGTGGGCTGCCAGCCACTGCACGAGGTGGACCTGGCAACCAACTGGGCTGGGGGCCATTTCTGCTCACCATCGTACCCATGGTGGTCAACCTGCCAAAGGAGAAGAGCCCACCCAGCCCAAATAAGGGACACTCATAAAGCATCCAGCTCTAGTGACCAGAGAGGAGTGTGCTGCTGGGTCGATAGAATGTATCCTACACACGGCCATTTCTCCAAGAGGTGGAACATGACCAACCTACATGATACATAGAAATGCAAACAATTAGGCAAAATGAGGAGATAGAGGAATATGTTCCAAATGAAGTATGTTCAACAAACTTGGGAGAAGAACGGGTGAACACAGTGATAAGTTTAACAAAGAGAAAACATGAAGAAGAGCTAAACAGAGCTGAATAATTCAGTCTCTGAAATAAAAATATGCTAGAGAAAATCAAGTAGATTAGATGATACAGAGGAATAGATCAGTGAACAGGAAGACAGAGTAGTGGAAATCACTCAAGCTGAACAAAAGAAATGTTTTGAATGAGCAAGTTTAAGAGGCCTCTGACATCAGCAACACGCTAAGATTGCATAATAGAGTTCCTAGAAGGTAAGGAGAGGTAAAGAAAGGGGCAGAGAAATTATTTGAAGAAACAGAAGCTGAGAAATTGTAGAATCTGGGAAAGGAAACAGATACCCAGAATCAGGAAGCATAGAGAGTTTGAAACAAGATGAACACAAAGAGGTTCACACTAGACATATTACAATTAAAATAGCAAAATTAAATACAAAAAGAGAATCTTAAAGGAAGCAAGAGAAAATATGCTAGTTATACCAGCAAATTTGGAAAACTCAGCAGTGGCCACAGGACTGGATAAGATCAGTTTTCATTCCAATCCCAAAGAAAGGCAATGCCAAAGAATGCTCANGCATTACTATGAACAAAGCTAGTGGAGATGACGGAATTCCAGTTGAGCTATTTCAAATCCTAAAAGATGATATGATTAAATTGCTACACTCAATATGCCAGCAAATTTGGAAAACTCAGCAGTGGCCACAGAACTGGAAAAGGTCAGTTTGCATTCCAATCCCAAAGAAGGGCAATGCCAAAGAACACTCAAACTACTGCACAATTGCATCACCTCACATGCTAGTAAAGTAATGCTCAAAATTCTCCAAACCAGGCTTCAGCAATACCTAATCCATGAACTTCCAGATATTCAAGCTGTTTTTAGAAAAGGCAGACGAACCAGAGATCAAATTGCCAATATCCGCTGAATCACTGGAAAAGCATGAGAGTTCCAGAAAAACATCTATTTCTTGTTTATTGTTTATGCCAAAGCTTTTGACTGTGTGGATCACAGCAAACTGTGGAAAATTCTGAAAGGGATGGGAATACCAGACCACCTGACCTGCCTCTTGGGAAACCTATATGCAGGTCAGGAAGCAACAGTTTGAACTGGACATGGAAAAACAGACTAGTTCCAAAGAGGAAAAGGAGTACATCAAAGCTGTATATTGTCACCCTGCTTATTTAACTTATATGCAGAGTACATCATGCGAAATGCTGGGCTGGAGCAAGCACAAGCTGGAATCANGAACTGGACATGGAAAAACAGACTAGTTCCAAAGAGGAAAAGGAGTACATCAAGGCTGTATATTGTCACCCTGCTTATTTAACTTATATGCAGAGTACATCATGCGAAATGCTGGGCTGGAGCAAGCACAAGCTGGAATCAAGATTGCCCAGAGAAAATATCATTAACCTCGGATATGCAGATGATACCACCCATATGGCAGAAAGAGAAGAGGAACTAAAAAGCCTCTTGATGATAGTGAAAGAGGAGAGTGAAAAATTTGGCTTAAAGCTCAGCATTCAGAAAACGAAGATCATGGCATCTGGTCCCATCTTTGCATGGGAAATAGATGGGGAAACATTGGAAATAGTGGCAGACTTTATTTTTCTGGGCTCCAAAATCAATGCAGATGGTGATTGCAGCCATGAAATTAAAAGATACTTGCTCCTTTTAAGGAAAGTTATGACCAACCTAGATAGCATATTAAAAAGCAAAGACATTACTTTGCCAACAATGTTCCATCTAGTCAAGGCTATGGCTTTTCCAGTAATCATGTATGGATGTGAGAGCTGGACTCTAAAGAAAGCTGAGCACTGAAGAATTGATGTTTTTGAACTGTGGAGTTGGAGAAGACTCTTGAGAATCCCTTGGACAGCAAGGAGATCCAACCAGTCTATCCTAAAGGAGATCAGTCCTGAGTATTCATTGGAAGGACTGATGCTGACGCTGAAACTCCAATACTTTGGCCATCTGATGTGAAGAGCTGACTCATTTGAAAGACCCTGATTCTGGAAAAGATTGAAGGCAGGAAGAGATGAGTTGAGCAAATGAGATGGTTGGATGACCACCGATTCACTGGACATCAATTTGAGTAAACTCCAGGAGTTGGTTATAGACAGGGAGGCCTGGCATGCTGCAGTCCATGGCGTCACAAAGGGTCATACGTGACTGAGCTTCTGAACTGAACCAATGCAGAGAGAAGGCATACTTCTTTTTTATTAAACCAAAATTATAAAATGTTCTTGTTTACCAGAGACTGACCTTAATTTTATAAAATGTGTATTATTTAACTATGCCTTAATATATGTATCTGGATTTGTAAAATATTTCTGAGTGTGTCTCTATAAGAATACTCTTTAAATGTCTAGCATATTTAAAATATTAGAAGTTAAATTTTCTTATTCTCTAGAATTTTAAGAATATTTACATATTCACTTATCTCCACAAACCAATTAGAACAGGGTTCAAGTAACATAGTCCAATTATTAATACTTTCTGGAAATTAAAACATATTTCACACTAATATAACAACAACAAAAGAAAGGTTTTCATGAAATACAGACACATAGACATGCAGACATACAATAATCTTATAAGATAAAATCTGCAGTTTAATCACAGGTAAACAAAAACACGCTGCCTAAGAAATCCATATGCAAAAAACTGCTATCATTGCTGGTAGACATGACATTCTTAAATTATTTGAGCTCCAAGTAAACAAACAAAAGAAAACATATCACATTCTCTTTCAGCTCTTACTCAAGAGGGAATGAATCTCTCTAATTTATTAATCTATTTTCAGGAACCACTAAATGATAAAGCCATAAAATTAAATTATCAATTATTGATGCTATCAATGGGCAAAACATTTTCTGCCCTGTGCATACCAAAAACTAAACAAAACACAAAGTTAACAGAGAACAAGAGTTAGAGAAATAGAAAAGTAAGATTCTTGATGATCGTGATTCATCTCTGGGAGTTCAAAAAATATATGCCTGAGCTTAAACTATCTATTATATGCAATCATCTGGCAGCACATCTTACCAGTCTCTGTCATGGGAAACCACTGGGTATATTGATGGACAGGTTTTAAGAGCATAAAATTAAGACTCTCATGAAAATGTGAAAGTAATGTATGTTAAAGCTTTTACTTAACTCAATGAGAGACCCAGAAATATGTTACCTTTGATTCCTGTGCTGTTCTTTTTACTTCTTTGTGTTAATTTACCAGAGCTTTTCCATTGATTCATTAATGTGTTATGTTTGCTTCCATGTTTTCAGGCTGATTTCCTATTTTTGTCACTTGGCTATTTTTTTTTAACTTATTTTAAAAATAATTGAAAGGAATATTCATTTTACAAAGTGATTATCTATATTATGTTGAGAAATGAAATGAAAGCCAGATTTTGAGTTTCAAGGATAACATCAATTACATAAAAGGGAAACATCTATGTCCATTTTCTCATTTCACTATTTTCTTCTCATCCATTTTTTTTTTTTTGCTTGTTATATATCATTACTGTCGTACTCTTTTGATTTGGTAAAATCTAGAAATATTGCACTAATTACTTGGGGCTACATAATGTCTGTTGTTTAGTATTCTTGATTAATTTCTCTTGGGGATGACAAAAGGATGAGTAACACTCAGAAAACAAGAGGTGCCACAAAACTCAAGGTCTCAAGTAAACAAAATGAAGTAGAAATGTCACCACACTTTCTTTCTACTTCTGTCCTCCCTCCTCTCTTTCTCCCTTCTTTTTCTGTCTTTTCTTTCCTTCCTTCTTTCCTGTCATTCTCATTCATCTTATAGCAACTCTCTGTCCCTCTAGACACTCTGTGCCTTGAAGAGGGAGACAGTGAAGTCTTCAATTTCTATTCCAGTCAACACTTAGTGGAGGCTCAATATATCTCTCCTGAATGGTTTCAATGAAATACATCTCAGACTTATACATGATGATGGTAGTTTGACCTCTGTGAGCTGTAAATTTCTTTGGACTCTCAAGGTTACATTTTTAAATTGGGCATTTAAAACATTCATATATATTATTTATAATTGTACATACATATATGTATACATATACATTCATATATGTATACATATACACTCATATATGTATACATATACACTCATATATGTATACATATACATTCATATATGTATACATATACATTCATATTTGTATATATATATATCACACATATTTTAATGTCTCTTTGATTTTTTTTAATACTTAATATAAACCCTGTCCAGATTTTGTAGATTCTAAAGCTTATAAAATTTTGTTGGCTTATTAAGAAAATGAATACAAATTTATGCATATAATATTATTATAAGTATGTAAGTGATCATTTATTTAGAAGGGAAATCATAGCAAATATCACCAAGATCATAAAATAAAAAAAATAATAAAACATCTTTAGTAATTAAATGCATAACATATCTCTATATTATCTTTTCTTTTTTTTTGTTTTCATACCTTTCCTTGCCTTTTTGTGGCAAGAATCATAAAATATCATTTTCTATAGAGAGACTAGAAAGATAATTTAGTCTTCTTTCTAGCATAACTGATTGGTTAATATTTTTTAAAACTAATACTGACATTAGAAAAACTTCTTTCAGCATCACAATTCATTATGTATAATACCATGTAAATTTTTTGGACTGTTTTCAAATTTGGGGAAATCTTTATCAACTTTATTTCATATATAAGTTGCAAGACTTGGATGAATTTTCTAGAAACGAATTTCTGGCTGTATGCAGTTCAAACCTTGTTTCTTCTCAATTGCCCACATGCTTCCACTGCCAGTGCTACAGGATAAGTTCAACTTGCTAAAGGATGAGTTTATCCTCTGGTCCTATACTTTCATATTATGATACTGGGCACATCAGCACAGTATGCTAGGAGTAGTCCTGGAATGTATTCCTTCACCAAGACAGTAGTACCTTAACTATATATGCAAATTACCCTGCTGAACCTAAACTCAATCAGTCCCCAGTTCAGCTTACCTGCAGCTGGTTCAGAATGCCCAAGGCCATTTCAACTCATTTGACGTTAAAGGAAGCTGATGCAGTGGGAATCAAAATGGAGGGAGACAGCTGTCTTAAGTGATTATGAATAAATATTTTATTTTTTCATATTTATAAAAAGATGTGAGCCTATGAAAACATTGCAAGGGTGCCTCCCAAGGCTTAAAATAAGAAATGCAAAGTAAAAATAAAAACCTGATGCTAAGGTTTACAGCTTCATGGTAAATCCAACTCTAGTGTCAGGCACTCTACCTTTAAGTGGCTTACATATATTATTAGCTCAACTAATGAGAATATTAAATGTCATAGTAATGATTATCCCCACTTTATAGATGAGGAAAATTGAGGCACAAAGTGGTTGAGAAACTTACCCAAGTTCACAAAGATAATGATTGACCCAAGAAAATGAACCAAGGCTATGTGGCTTTAGAATCAGCACTGTTAGCTATTGTTCATTGGTGTGCTTGCACTGATATTACACATTTAATTACCTTTTTAGTCTCCCTAAAATTTAACCTATAGGAAGGTATGCACTGTTTGCTAGTGAAGTTATTAAGTATCACCTAGCACAGTGCTATACACATCTTCTATTCACATTTTGAGAAGGATCATCAAGGCATATAGCACTGTTTATCTTCTATTTATCAGAAAAGAACAAAGCTGGGACTATGTGATTCCTCAAGTTATGCAATTATACATAGTACGAAGAATTAGGTCCATATTTAAAACTGTATCAAATGCTATTTAATATAATGCCAACATACTGTTGATCCAGTTACAAAATAACATTTTGTAACATTTGTTTATTTAATATATCATCTGACTACAACCAATGTCAATCAAACATGGTGCTTGAGTCAGGTGTATCTATTGTAATTATGCAAATAAGAGGAAAAAATGATGTATCTAGTAACTCCTTTATCTATTTTCAAATAAAATCTTGACTTTTCAAGATTTTAAATGTCTCCGGTGCATCTTCAGTTCAGTTCAGTTCAGTCTCTCAGTTCTGCCCGACTCTTTGTAACCCCATGAATTGCAGCACGCCAGGCCTCCCTGTCCATCACCAACTCCCGGAGTTCACCCAAACTCATGTCCATCAGATCGGTGTTGCCATCCAGCCATCTCATCCTCTGTCCTCCCATTCTCCTCCTGCCCCCTATCCCTCCCAGCATCAAGGTATTTTCCAATAAGTCAACTCATCACATGAGGTGGCCAAAGTATTGGAGTTTCAGCTTTAGCATCAGTCCTTCCAAAGAACACCCAGGACTGATCTACTTTAGAATGGACTGGTTGGATCTCCTTGCAGTCATCTTCAAAATCTTTAGTAAATTTAAGTGAGGTATAATTTAAAGTATGAGGTTATCTGTTTATCATCATGACAACACCAGTCATCTTGATAACTGCAATCAACAATGAAAGTGAAAGTTTCTCAGTTGTGTCCAACTCTTTACCACTCCATGGATTATATAGTCCATGGAACTCTCTAGGCCAGAATACTGGATTGGGTAGCCTTCTCCTTCTCCAGGGGATCTCCCCAACCTAGGGATAAAACCCAGGTCTCCACATTACAGGTGGATTCTTTACCAGCTGAGCCACAAGGGAAACCCAAGAATACTGGAGTGGGTTGCCTATCCTTTCTCCAGTGGAACTTCCCTTCCCGGAATGAAACTAGGTGATCACTATAACATTATCACTGTCAATGTTGACTGAATATCTGCTCTGTATCAGATGACATATATACTTCATCTCAATGGATCCACAAAAAAATCTGAAGAACTTGTAGGTAATTTTCATATTCTTTTTTCTAGTGAAGCTGATGCTAGGAGAAAGTAATTAATTTACCCAAAGCTACACATCTAGTAAAAATGACACAGACAAGATTTTAATTAGGATTAAATCTCAAATTGTTTTATTAAACCCCACTCCAACAGAAGAGGAAAACTGTGGAACACATCTTTTTTGACCATTGTATTAGTTTCTTAGACTTCCATAACAAATTACCACAGCTTGATGGCTTAAACAACAAGGATTTCTCTGACAGTTCTGAGGATTGAAATCAAACTGTTGGTAGATTCAGGCTCCCTCTGAAGGCTCTAGGGAAGTCTTTTCTTTGCTTCTGGTGAAGGTAGGCAATTCTTGGTGTTCCTTGGCTTATAGGGGCATTGCTAAAATCTCTGCCTCCATAGTCATATGGCTTTATTTCCTCTGTGTGTCTGGATGTCTCCTAACCTTCATCTCCTTAGAGGAGACCAACCATTGGATTTAGGGCCCATCCTAATCCAGTAGGACTGATGTTGAACTTGAAACTCCAATACTTTGGCCACCTGATGTGAAGAGCTGACTCATTTGAAAAGACCCTGATGCTGGGAAAGATTGAGGGCAGGAGGAGAAGGGAACGACAGAGGATGAGATGGTTGGATGGTATCAATACCTCAGTGGACATGGGTTTGGGTGGACTCTGGGAGTTGGTGATGTACAGGGAGGCCTAGCGTGTTTTGATTCGTGGGATCAGAAAGAGTTGAACAACACTGAGTGACTGAACTGAACTAATACAGTAAGACTTCAATTTAACTTGATCATGTGTGTGTGTGTGTGTGTACTAGTGTGTGTGTGTGCTCAGTTGCTTCAGTCGTGTTAGACTCTTTGTGACACTATGGACTGCAGCCCGCCAGGCTCCTCTGTCCATGGGATTCTCCAGGCAAGAATACTGGAGTGGGTTTCCATGCCCTCTCCAGGGTATCTTCTTGGGTGTCTCCAAATCTTTGTCTCCTTATAAGGTAAGCAACCATTGGATATAGGGTCCATTCTAATCCAGTGTGACTTCAACTTGATTACAAATGCAAAAATCCACATTTATAGGGGCCATAGCTTAAGGCTTGAACGTATCTTTTTCAGGACGTAATTGAACCCACAAAGACTATCTTTATTCTGTTAAAGTCTGATTGTGCTCTTTTCTCCATCTTGACTTATCAACACATTTATGTTGTAAGACTTTACTCAGATGATACATTGTTTCAGTCTTTTCCCATTTTTTTCAGCTAGAAATACTCATTTTCAGAGTTTAAGACATATTTTGTTCCATGTTGCCATGCAAATCACCACATTATTCATATTATATTCATTCATTTGCATGCCTAATCCACTTAAAATTGTGTTGCCTATTAAAAATATAGAATGACTTTTTCTTAAACGTCCTTGTGGCCTGGCATGCCTATCCCTGAAGTAAACATAGTATGCATTTAACAATTGTTTATTAAATGAGTTAAAGTTTCTTCACTTGATAATGAAACAAACTTTTTACTTTTCTTTTAGGTATTTCTCGATTTTGATGTAAAACACATAGAATATTTTCTATTTAAATTCTCTGATTTCAGCAAATTACTTTCTTTGGGTATAAGAATGAGGCAGATTTCTCCAGATGTCTGGAGAAAGAAGGGAATATTTATTTATAAGTGAATAGCAAATTTTAATACTATTTGTCAGAATCTGCAAATTCTCAGAACCAGAAATGCTGATGAAATCTAGCCTTACAAAAAAATGTATTTGGTAGGATGCTATTTATTTCAATTCAATTTGACTCTATTATTTAATTAATTCAACAAACATTTATTGGATTCAATTATATACAGCAATATTTGAGAGTTTCAAAAATGAGTAAAATACTTTATTGTTGTGAAGAAAATTAGATTTTGAAATAGAAAATAGATTAATTTACAAAATATACATTAGTTGTCAGAAAATATTCTAGGTATTCTTTTCATAAAATATCATATTTAACTCATACAAGATCCCTGAAAAGAAAGTATGATAACACATATTATACAAATTAAAATTTAAAGAGTTTGATAATAATGATAATTTTACAATATAATTATTTTACTCTTATGAAAATGAATATTTTAATGCACTTACCATGTACCAGTAACTGTACTAAACACTTAGCATGAAATATCTGATTTAGTCATCACAATAGTTGCATATTACCTATTACTATTGTTATCCATATTTTATAGATGATTGGGATACAATGAGATTAAATGTCAAACAGTAAGTAGGCAATTGAGTCAAGATGAAAGTAACTTTTAAGGACACACAGCCAGTCATTGTGAGGCTGGAATTTCAACCTGAGTTTGTGTAATATTCAAAGTTCATGCTCTTTCTTATTCCTCATGCTGTTCCCATATGCTTAAAAACAAGAAGCCACTTACTTACAAAACTGTAATATAAGCCCAAGAATGATACAAACTGAAGAGTTGTAAATTGCATTTGGAGTTCTAAGGAAGGTTGAGCTGATGAGGGAACCTTTAATGGTGGGATTGACCTTTTAACTGAACGTCAGTGAGTAATAACAGAAAAATCTTACATAATTTCAATTAGTGCATTTATGATATTCCCTAGAAATTCTGTAGTTTTTTTGTGTGGATGCTCAATCTGGAAAATGAGCTTCAAACAGAATATAGAGAATAAGAGAGAGATAAAGTCACATATATCTCAAAGCATACACTGAAAAAGCATCGAGGAAAATAAGAATTTCCCTTGAAAAAAGAAGGTAGGACTGGTGTTTGTCATGGAGGAGACTGGGAAGGAGAAATACACTTACACATGCNTGCAGCCCGCCAGGCTCCTCTGTCCATGGGATTCTCCAGGCAAGAATACTGGAGTGGGTTTCCATGCCCTCTCCAGGGTATCTTCTTGGGTGTCTCCAAATCTTTGTCTCCTTATAAGGTAAGCAACCATTGGATATAGGGTCCATTCTAATCCAGTGTGACTTCAACTTGATTACAAATGCAAAAATCCACATTTATAGGGGCCATAGCTTAAGGCTTGAACCTATCTTTTTCAGGACGTAATTGAACCCACAAAGACTATCTTTTACTCTATTAAAGTCTGATTGTGCTCTTTTCTCCATCTTGACTCATCAACACATTTATATTGTAAGACTTTACTCAGATGATACATTGTTTCAGTCTTTTCCCATTTTTTTCAGCTAGAAATACTCATTTTCAGAGTTTAAGACATATTTTGTTCCATGTTGCCATGCAAATCACCACATTATTCATATTATATTCATTCATTTGCATGCCTAATCCACTTAAAATTGTGTTGCCTATTAAAAATATAGAATGACTTTTTCTTAAACGTCCTTGTGGCCTGGCATGCCTATCCCTGAAGTAAACATAGTATGCATTTAACAATTGTTTATTAAATGAGTTAAAGTTTCTTCACTTGATAATGAAACAAACTTTTTACTTTTCTTTTAGGTATTTCTCGATTTTGATGTAAAACACATAGAATATTTTCTATTTAAATTCTCTGATTTCAGCAAATTACTTTCTTTGGGTATAAGAATGAGGCAGATTTCTCCAGATGTCTGGAGAAAGAAGGGAATATTTATTTATAAGTGAATAGCAAATTTTAATACTATTTGTCAGAATCTGCAAATTCTCAGAACCAGAAATGCTGATGAAATCTAGCCTTACAAAAAAATGTATTTGGTAGGATGCTATTTATTTCAATTCAATTTGACTCTATTATTTAATTAATTCAACAAACATTTATTGGATTCAATTATATACAGCAATATTTGAGAGTTTCAAAAATGAGTAAAATACTTTATTGTTGTGAAGAAAATTAGATTTTGAAATAGAAAATAGATTAATTTACAAAATATACATTAGTTGTCAGAAAATATTCTAGGTATTCTTTTCATAAAATATCATATTTAACTCATACAAGATCCCTGAAAAGAAAGTATGATAACACATATTATACAAATTAAAATTTAAAGAGTTTGATAATAATGATAATTTTACAATATAATTATTTTACTCTTATGAAAATGAATATTTTAATGCACTTACCATGTACCAGTAACTGTACTAAACACTTAGCATGAAATATCTGATTTAGTCATCACAATAGTTGCATATTACCTATTACTATTGTTATCCATATTTTATAGATGATTGGGATACATGAGATTAAATGTCAAACAGTAAGTAGGCAATTGAGTCAAGATGAAAGTAACTTTTAAGGACACACAGCCAGTCATTGTGAGGCTGGAATTTCAACCTGAGTTTGTGTAATATTCAAAGTTCATGCTCTTTCTTATTCCTCATGCTGTTCCCATATGCTTAAAAACAAGAAGCCACTTACTTACAAAACTGTAATATAAGCCCAAGAATGATACAAACTGAAGAGTTGTAAATTGCATTTGGAGTTCTAAGGAAGGTTGAGCTGATGAGGGAACCTTTAATGGTGGGATTGACCTTTTAACTGAACGTCAGTGAGTAATAACAGAAAAATCTTACATAATTTCAATTAGTGCATTTATGATATTCCCTAGAAATTCTGTAGTTTTTTTGTGTGGATGCTCAATCTGGAAAATGAGCTTCAAACAGAATATAGAGAATAAGAGAGAGATAAAGTCACATATATCTCAAAGCATACACTGAAAAAGCATCGAGGAAAATAAGAATTTCCCTTGAAAAAAGAAGGTAGGACTGGTGTTTGTCATGGAGGAGACTGGGAAGGAGAAATACACTTACACATGCGTCATACTTTCTAATTTTCCTATGCAAGAATTGCTTCAGAAAGAGCAAAGAAAAGGATCTAGCAATATTACAAATAACTANCCCTTGAAAAAAGAAGGTAGGACTGGTGTTTGTCATGGAGGAGACTGGGAAGGAGAAATACACTTACACATGCGTCATACTTTCTAATTTTCCTATGCAAGAATTGCTTCAGAAAGAGCAAAGAAAAGGATCTAGCAATATTACAAATAACTACAGAGATTTCCTTCATCTAAGAATGAAACGTGCTCAAAGCAAAAGTGCCTTGAGTGCCTCGGAAGTCACATTCAAGACAATACCTGGCAAGGCTCACTAGGAAAGCAATTGTTGAGAAATTCGTCTCAGTACTTGTGTATTAGCTAGATGAAAAACGTTCATTGTGGGATCTGATGCCAATCATGAATTTTAGTTTTAGTCATTTTACACATACCTCAGATTTAGTTAACATTGTTTTCTGTTGATTAACTCTTTTGAACCACTGGATAGAATACTGGCCAGTAGTGGGTCATGGCATTAAACAATACCTACCATCTACTGAATGTCCACCAAGGGCTAAGAGTTTAAAATACTCATATTTATGAATATGAGTAGAATATTCATATTCTGCTGGGATTCAGGGCAGGGCACCCCAACATGAGCCACAATGTCACACTCATTATTTTCAATTGAAGTTGCTTGAGAAGCTGCAGACTCAAGAAGGAAACTCTGATCTTCCCCTGTCCCCTTGAAAGCAGGAAATAAATCTAATGCAAAAGATGCCCTCCTTGCCTCGAGGTAGAAGGACACCCTCATCACCAGAGACTGTGAATCCAGAGCTGAAAAGTCTGTATAAACAAACTTTGTTACTTTAATTACTGTCTGAAGCCCAAACTCTGTATAGATGTTCTTCATTAATTGAGTACCCCAAAACCCAAGTTTCTTTACCCTGTCAATTACTCACAAATTTATTGTTTGTCTAGAATGTATAAAAGCTGTCTGCTTTGGCCACTTCTTAGGTCCCATTTCTATGTAACCTCTGCGGGCATGAGTTAAAATCTGTTTCTTTCCCTTCTGTTAATCTGTCTGTTATCAATTTTATTATTAGTACAGCCTCAAGAAAGGTAAAGGGAGAAATTAAACCCTTCCTGACAATCCCTATACAGGCAAGGACATCTACAGTACATATCACTTCATGGATAAAGAAACTCAGGTTAAAATAAATTAAGAAATCTGTTAAATTTCTAAAAGCAAACAAGGGAAAGGAATAGAATTGGAACAAAGATTTGTCAGCTTCAAAGTTCATTCTTTTTTATCCTTATAAAGTTAAATCCAAGGAAATATTTTTTCCTAAGAGTTAAATGGGGGCTTAGGCCAACCAAAATGTCATTTGTTTCTTAGCCTTGCCTACTGTAAAATAAAGTAGGCCGCAAGCCTGAGGCATCTCAGATATGGGTTACATAAGCATAAGCCATAAACCATATTTAATCATGATAAATATGTGTAATATATTTCTTGGATCTTTTCTTATTTATTTAGTGTTTATTAGTCATTCTTTAGCAATTAAAATCTGGAAAGCAAGAAGGCTCAATATTATTTGTTTTGCTAAGTCATTTTTAGCATACACCTGTAGTACAGTTTAAGACCTAGACCAGAAATAACCATTCACATAGAATGTGAAATTTTAGACTTCCCTGGTGGCTCAGACAGTAAAGCGTCTGTCTACAATGCGGTAAACCGGGTTCGATCTCTGGGTCAGGAAGATCATCTGGAAAAGGAAATGGCAATCCACTCCAGTACTATTGCCTGGAAAATCCCATGGACAGAGGAGCTTGGTAGGCTATAGTCCATGGGGTCACAAAGAGTCGGACACGACTGAGAGACTTCACTTTCACTTTCAAGCTTGAAATAAATACAAAAGTTGAATTATAGAAAAAAATTCAAAATTCAGAAAATGTAGTGTTGTCTAAACTCAGATCTGAAGTACTTTACAGGTTGGTTTCATTTTAATGACTACTAGAAAAAGAAGAGTTCATTTTTCCCATTTTNCACGACTGAGAGACTTCACTTTCACTTTCAAGCTTGAAATAAATACAAAAGTTGAATTATAGAAAAAAATTCAAAATTCAGAAAATGTAGTGTTGTCTAAACTCAGATCTGAAGTACTTTACAGGTTGGTTTCATTTTAATGACTACTAGAAAAAGAAGAGTTCATTTTTCCCATTTTAGGAGACTTGTTTATAATACTCAGTAATGGGTATAGAATAAAAGAATATTGTTTTGTAAAGTGTTCGGTTCAGTTCAGTTGCTCAGTCGTGTCCGACTCTTTGCGACCTCATGAATCACAGCGCGCCAGGCCTCCCTGTCCGTCACTAACTCCCGGATTTCACTCAGTCCGTCACCAACTCCTGGAGTTCACTCAGACTCACGTCCATCGAGTCAGTGATGCCATCCAGCCATCTCATCCTCTGTCCTCCCCTTCTCCTCCTGTCCCCAATCCCTCCAGCATCAGAGTCTTTTCCAATGAGTGAACTCTTTGCATGAGGTGGCCAAAGTACTGGAGTTTCAGCTTTAACATCATAACTTCCAAAGAAATCCCAGGGCTGATCTCCTTCAAAATGGATTGGTTGGATCTTCTTGCAGTCCAAGGGACTCTCAAGAGTCTTCTCAAATACCATTTTTAAAGTGTAAAAGGCTTTTATTTATATGAATAAATCTAGGATCTATTTCATAATAATTTACTGTAAACTGACATATTAGAAGCTTAAATTTGTTATTATGATTTCCAAAATGATTTTATCCTTGATTTTAACTTGATTATTCTGATATGCTTATATAAAGTATATTTTACCATTTTATGTAAAGTATATTAAAAAATTCTGTTTTACTGGCTACATCGAGACAAATAGGTTGTGTGCTCATGTGAAGAGTTGACTAAGGAAGGATCAGGTTTCAAGCTCATTCAGGCTGCTGGGAAAATCCCATTCCTTGGAGTTGTAGGACTGAGGTCCCCATCTTTTTGCTGTGTATTGGTCAGGGGTTACTCCCAGCCCTTTCACTGCCTGCTATGCCCTACTATGTGCCCCCTTCCATTTTCAAACACAGCAAAGGAGAAACTCCTTCAGTACCAGTCACATTTGGAATCTCTCACCAAGTATGACCTAGTCCTTCAAGGGCAATATTTTCCTTAGTCAACATAACCTAATCACAGAAGTGCTCTCTACCTTATTCAAAGTCCCTCCCACTCTAATTGGCAAATGCTCCAGGGTAAAAATGGCTGTAAAAGCAAACTTAACTTTTCAAAGGTTTCCTCTCTGGAGTTTTAAATCTTATAGTATCATCGTCCAAGCATCTCTTTGAATTTTTCATTTATCCAACTTTTCTGATTGTTCTAGGTGAAGAACTGATCTGTTGTAAGCTTCTCCATTCCACTTGAAAGCAAACATTGCTAAGTTTGTAAATTCTTAGAATTCCAAATGCCTAATTGCAATGATAATAGTGAGCAATGATTTAATTGTTTACAAGTGATTTCACAAAGACATCTCTTGGCAATTTGCACTGCATAACTTGTCACATCAGAATCCGGGTTTCATTGGATATGGTTATGCTGAGTTTTNGTTGTAAGCTTCTCCATTCCACTTGAAAGCAAACATTGCTAAGTTTGTAAATTCTTAGAATTCCAAATGCCTAATTGCAATGATAATAGTGAGCAATGATTTAATTGTTTACAAGTGATTTCACAAAGACATCTCTTGGCAATTTGCACTGCATAACTTGTCACATCAGAATCCGGGTTTCATTGGATATGGTTATGCTGAGTTTTAAATCATTTATTTATATAGAGATTTATTATATTTTAAACATGAATACTTATAGTCATGAATATATATGCATAACATGAAGTTGGCATTTTGAGACTGAGATTTTGAAGTTTTCAATTTTGACAAACTAAATCAAAGCTTCTTTTAATAAAAATATTTCTAATTATATTTAGAATACAGATAATTATGTTAAAAAAAGATGGTTTAATTACCAATAAATGAATTCTCTGAACAAACTCAGACAATAGGATAATTAATATACTTTTAGAAAATGTGCAAAATTCTGCAGTCATAATACACTACTTCAGTTCAGTTCAGTAGCTCAGTTATGTCTAACTCTTTGAGACTCCATGGGCTGCAGCACACCAGACCTCCCTGTCCATCACCAACTCCCTGAGCTGACTTAAACTCATGTCCATTGCATCAGAGATACCATCCACTAACTCATTCTCTGTAGTTCCCTTCTCCTCCCACCTTCAATCTTCCCGACATCAGGGTCTTTTCTAATGAGTTGATTCTTCTCATCAGGTGGCCAAAGTATCAGAGTTTCAGCTTTAGCATCAGTCCTTCCAATGAATATTCAGGACTGATTTCCTTTAGGATGAACTGGTTNTGTGGGCAGGAATCCCTCAGAAGAAATGGAGTAGCCATCATGGTCAACAAAAGAGTCCGAAATGGAGTACTTGGATGCAATCTCAAAAACAAGAGAATGATCTCTGTTCGTTTCCAAGGCAAACCATTCAATATCACGGTAATCCAAGTCTATTCCCCAACCAGTAACGTTGAAGAAGCTGAAGTTGAACGGTTCTATGAAGAGTTCAAGACCTTTCAGAACTAACACCTAAAAAAGATGTCTTTTTCATTATAGGGGACTGGAATGCAAAAGTAGGAAATAAAGAAACACCTGAAGTAACAGGCAAATTTCACCTTGGAATGCAGAATGAAGCAGGGCAAAGACTAATAGAGTTTTGAAAAGAAAATGCACTGATCATAACAAACACCCTCTTTCAACAACACAAGAANTTCAAGACCTTTCAGAACTAACACCTAAAAAAGATGTCTTTTTCATTATAGGGGACTGGAATGCAAAAGTAGGAAATAAAGAAACACCTGAAGTAACAGGCAAATTTCACCTTGGAATGCAGAATGAAGCAGGGCAAAGACTAATAGAGTTTTGAAAAGAAAATGCACTGATCATAACAAACACCCTCTTTCAACAACACAAGAAAAGACTCTACACATGGACATCACCAGATGGTCAACACCAAAATCTGATTGATTATATTCTTTGCAGCCAAAGATGGAGAAGCTCTATACAGTCAACAAAAACAAGACCGGGAGCTGACTGTAGCTCAGATCAAGAACTCCTTATTGTCAAATTCAGACTTAAATTGAAGAAAGTAGGGAAAACCACTAGACCATTCAAGTATGACCTAAACCAAATCCCTTATGATTATACAGTGAAAGCGACAAATATATTTAAGGGCCTAGATCTGATAGACAGAGTGCCTGATGAATTATGGACAGAGTTTTGTGACATTGTACAGGAGACAGGAATCAAGACCATCCCCAAGAAAAAGAAATGCAGAAAAGCAAAATGGCTGTCTGAGGAGGCCTTACAAATAGCTGTGAAAAGAAGGGAAGTGAAAGCAAAGGAGAAAAGGAAAGATATAAGCATCTGAATGAGGAGTTCCAAAGAAAAGCAAGAAGAGATAAGAAAGCCTTCCTCAGCGTACAGTCCAAAGAAATAGAGGGAAAAAGTAGAATGGGAAAGACTAGAGATCTCGTCAAGAAAGTTAGAGGTACCAAGGGAACATTTCATGCAAAGAAGGGCTCAATAAAGGACAGAAATATTATGGACATAACAGAAGCAGAAGATATTAAGAAGAGGTAACAAGAATACACAGTAGAACTCTACAAAAAAATCTTCAAGACCAAGATAATCATGATGGTGTGATCACTCACCTAGAGCCAGACATCCTGGAACGTGAAGTCAAGTGGGCCTTAGAAAGCATCACTATGAACAAATCTAGTGGAGCTGATGGAATTCCAGTTGAGCTATTTGAAATCCTGAAACATGATGCTGTGAAAGTGCTGCTCTCAACATGCCAGCAAATTTGGAAAACTCAGCAGTGGTCACAGGACTGGAAAAAGGTCAGTGTTCATTATAATCGCAAAGAAAGGCAATCCCAAAGAATGCTCAAACTACCACACAACTGCACTCATCTCAAATGCTAGCAAAGTAACGCTCAAAATTATCCAAGCCAGGGTTCAGCAATACGTGAACCATGAACTTCCTGATGTTCAAGCTGGTTTTAGAAAAGGCAGNAGGGCAGTTTTCATTCCAATCCCAAAGAAAGGCAATGCCAAAGAATGCTCAGACTACTGCACAATTGCATCATCTCATATGCTAGTAAAGTAATGTTCAAAATTCTCCAAGCCAGGCTTTAGCAATACAGGAACCGTGAACTTCCATATGTTCAAGCTGGTTTTAAAAAGGCAGAGTATACAGAGATCAAATTGCCAACATCCACTGGATCATTGAAAAACAAAGGAGTTCCAGAAAAACATCTATTTCTGCTTTATTGACTATGCCAAAGCCTTTGTCTGTGTGGATCACAATAAACTGTGGAAAATTCTGAGAGAGATGGGAATACCAGACCACCTGACCTGCCTCTTGAGAAACCTATATGCAGGTCAGGAAGCAACAGTTAGAACTGGACATGGAACAAGAGACTGGTTCCACACAGGAAAAGGAGTACATGAAGGCTGTATATTGTCACCCTGCTTATTTAATTTATATGCATGTTACATCATGAGAAAAGCTGGGCTGAAGGAAGCACAAGCTGGATTCAGGATTGCTGGGAGAAATATCAATAACCTCAGATATGCAAATGACACCATCCTTATGGCAGAAAGTGAAGAGGAACTAAAAAGCCTCTTGATGAAAGTGAAAGAGGAGAGTGAAAAAGTTGGCTTAAAGCTCAACATTCAGAAAACGAAGATCATGGCATCTGGTCCCATCACTTCATGGGAAATAGATGGGGAAACAGTGGAAACAGTGTCAGACTTTATTTTGGGGGGCTCCAAAATCACTGCAGATGGTGANCTAAAAAGCCTCTTGATGAAAGTGAAAGGAGAGTGAAAAAGTTGGCTTAAAGCTCAACATTCAGAAAATGAAGATCATGGCATCTGGTCCCATCACTTCATGGGAAATAGTTGGGGAAACAGTGGAAACAATGACTAACTTTATTTCTGGGGGCTCCAAAATCACTGCAGACGGTGATTGCAGCCCTGAAATTAAAAGACGCTTACATCTTGGAATGAAAGTTATGACCAACCTAGGCAGCATATTAAAAAGTGGAGACTTTATTTTGTCAACAAATGTCCATCTAATCAAGGCATTAGTTTTTCCAGTGGTCATGTATGGATGCGAGAGTTGGACTGTGAAGAAAGCTGAACACCGATGAACTGATGCTTTTGAACTGTGGTGTTGGAGAAGACTCTTGAGAGTCCCTTGGACAGCAAGGAGATCCAACCAGTCCATCCTAAAGGAAATCAGTTCTGAATATTCTTTGGGAGGACTGATATTGAAGCTGAAACTCCAATACTTTGGCCACCTGATGCAAAGAACTGACTCATTTGAAAAGACCTTGCTGCTAGGAAAGATTGAGGGTGGAAGTAGAAGGGGACGACAGAGGATGAGATGGTTGGATGGTATCACCGACTCAATGGACATGGGTTTGGGTGGACTCTGGGAGTTGATGATGGACAGGGAGGCCTGGCATGTTTCAGTTCACGGGGCTGCAAAGAGTCAGACACGACTGAGCTACTGAACTGAACTGATTAGAAGTCAGTAAATATCAGTTAACTTGCATATTAAAAAGTGCAGCAATAACACCAGCACATTTTCCCTTAAATTTATACTTTAGTGTCTTAGTCCTTGAAAGTAGCACTTCAATGTAGAAAACTGCTATAAGGCTGCAAAATTTTTTGCGTTGGCTGGTATGTGTGCATGTTAAGTTACTTCAGTTGTGTTTGACTCTTTGCGACTCTATGGATTGTAGCCCAACAGGTTCCTTTGTCCCTGTAATTCTCCAGGCAAGGGGACTGCGTTGCCTTGCCCTCCTACAAGGGATCATTTCAACCCAGGGATGGAACCCATGTCTCTTATGTCTCCTCCATTGGCAGTCGAGTTCTTTACCTAAACTAGTGCAATCTGGGAAGCCCATTGTCCAAGATAGGTCTTAGCTAATTTTTCAATCGTCCTCTCTTCAAGTATATCTTGGGGAATTGATATTTCTTACTGACATGTTTTCTTCCTGCTGCTGGTACACTCAGGCTTCTTCACTGTCTTCAGCCATAAGCCATTTCTCCCATGACATTCAATCCATTGTCAACCAGTAACATTTCTTGTTGGTCTGCAGAATGAATGTCAGACTAGAGTTTTTTTTTTTTTTTTTTTTTTTTTTTTTTT
>SJYA01000996.1:113350-278089 GCA_006410615.1 Neotragus moschatus | reverse complement strand
GTTTTTTTTTTTTTTTTTTTTACTGCTTTTCCACTTGTGCTAAATAGCTTCCGTCGTGTCTGACTCTTCTCAACTCTACAGACAGTAGCCCACCAAGGTCCTCTGTCCACGGGGATTCTCCTGGCAAGAATCTAGAATGGGTTGCTGTGCCCTCTTCCAGGGGATCTTCCCAAACCAGGCTTGGAAACTGGGTCTCTGAAGTCTCTTTTTCTCCTTACATCTCAGCACATTCAACATACAGTTATTTTCCACCTTACTGTCTTTTCTAAGCAAACATTTTCTTAAATGAGGCAGTTGGCAGGATAAAGTCAGAGAAAGCTGCTGAAGTGGCTGCAAAATACTACTTCCTATTGAGCAGTGCTTTCCATGCATTCTTTCCTTCTTGCCAGGACTTTATAAGGTGAGTGCTATTTAATCTCTGTTTCAAAATGAAAAAAAAAAGGTGCTAAAAGGAGAGATTTTTTTGTAATAAGAATAATGTAATAATAAGTAAAGGAGATAGAAACATGTTACTGTAATTATAATCCTACTCCATTTTACATGCTGAACTCCTGTGCTAGGTTGATTCATGAACTTGCCCTAGTTCCTTAACTTTCGACTTTTGCAGTAACTGATTTGCAAGATAAAGATAACAATATCTTTCCTTCTTACTTCACACAGGATCAAACTGACTCCAAAGTGAAAATGTGTAAACATCCATCAAATGTAATATATTTGCACATGACCATTTAAGCATCTGTTTCAGTTTCTGCACTTCCTTCATTTGTGCCTTTATCCACAAAATATACTAGTTTCCTTTCTTTTAAACAGAAAAAAAGAGAAAAAATATGGTTTGTTACACATATCAAAGAAACAAGTTTTATGTTTTGAATTTGAAATCATAGCAATAATCTCTAGTACTCTTAAAAGTGCTAAGAAACTGAAATCAGAATCCATATGAAGGCTTCCTATTCTTTCAAAATTAGATTTGATTTTTTTTTCCCAAACACCACAGACCGGTACTTCCATTAGAAAAATTGGAAATTAACTCTTTTACTGGATAATTACTACTATTCCACTAGACTTGGAACTAGATATATAATTTTTAAAAGCACTATGTTCTCAATATTTTACCATCTCATAGAGAAAACGCACACACACACACACACACACTCATTATTACAAATTGATAAATGGTAAAATCAAATGCTATGTTTACTGAGAAAATAGATTCATTCAATCTGGAGTGTTTAGTATGGAATTTGGAGAAGATAAGGAAAGGACAGGAAAGATAAGGAATGAAGCATTGGGAGGAAGAATGGAGAGCATTTCAAAAAAGAACTGACTTGTGACTTGCTCAAAGCAACATGGCAAAAATTGCACAAATGAATGTTATTGAAAGCTTTGCTGATGATTAAATAATCTGAATTTGATTGTTTAATGTCTGTAGTGGCTGGAATTTTAGGTCACTGAAAAGTGAGACCATTTACAAAATCTAGTTTCAAAAGAGCCATTAGATTATAACTTCTTTGTCTTAAAAGAGATATGTGAAGAAAGACTATAATATTCATGTTCTTGAGAACTAGAACTTTACTGTTGAAACTTGACCATTTCCCCAGGCCTAAATTATCTCTGTTAGCTTTTCTGGGTTTGGACCTGTTTCAAGAATGCAAATATATACTGGACAGGTGATGACTTCAACCCCTGGTTGATAATAATTCTAAGAATTGAAAAATAGTTGGTTTGAACTTGAAATTCTTGAATGTGGGAATTACCCTGGACAGAGAAGGTAAGTCCAAGTTTCATGACTCACTCATTCATTCATTCATTCATCCATTTATTCATTATTCTTTCATCTGAGATGGAACAAACCATTTCAGAGAAGAGCAATAGTATTCAATTTTTATTTATATTTCATGTCAGTATCCACTTTCATCATAGTGTGAATTTTCACTTTAGGAACAAGGAGCTATTTATCGTCCATAGAAAAGACAATGGTAAGTATAATGACCCTCTTTTCTCTCCCTCTACTGTTTAATTTTTTTTAAAGAACTCATTATTATTTGAGGCTTTTAAGTGGCTATCCTTCAAATACCACAGCAAGAGCCTGTGATCCATCCTTAGTCAATCACAGTATCTCATTTCCCCAAAACACACTGATTCAGTTAGGAAAAGATGAATGTGTTCCTACTGATGAAGTGAAGTGAAGTGAAGTTGATCAGTCATGTCTGACTTTTTGAGACCCCATGAACTATAGCCTACCACGCTCCTCCATCCATGGGATTTTCCAGGCAAGAGTACTGGAGTGGGTGGCCATTTCCTTCTCCAGAGGATCTTCCCAACTCAGGGATCAAACCTGGGTCTCCTGCATTGTAGGCAGATGCTTTACCATCGGAGTCACCAGGGAAGATCTTACTGGTAGGGACTATTAAAATCCCCAGGACACATTTTCTTGAGCTACTGGTAAATAGGCTCTTTTCCTCTTTGATGTCTATATGGTAATATGCAAGCTAAAGTTGTTACAGAACATTACTTTGTTACATGTAGACAATCAGCCTCAAAATAAAGCCAACAGAGAGTGAAGTAAAAACAAGAGACAGAGTGAGAGAGAGACAGAAAAGTGAAAGTGAAAGTTGCTCAATTGTGTTCGACTGTGACCCCATGGACTTTAGAGTCCATGGAATTCTCCAGGCCAGAATACTGGAGTAAGTAGCCTTTCCCTTCTCCAGGGTATCTTCCCAACCCAGGGATGGAACTCAGGTTTCCTACATTGCAGGCAGATTCTTTTCCAGCTGAGCCACCAGGGAAGCCCAAGAATACTGGAGTGGGTAGCCTATCCCTTCTCCAGCGGATCTTCCCAACCCAGAAACTGAACGGGGGTCCCCTGCATTGCAGGCAGATTCTTTACCAACTGAGCTATTGGGGAAGCCCTAGAGAGACACAGAGAAATAGAGAGGAACTCATGGAGCTAGCCAAATATATCCAACTTTCACCTCTGAATCTATTTGCATTTTGCTTAATTTAGTTTTAGCTGGATTTNACTGAACGGGGGTCCCCTGCATTGCAGGCAGATTCTTTACCAACTGAGCTATTGGGGAAGCCCTAGAGAGACACAGAGAAATAGAGAGGAACTCATGGAGCTAGCCAAATATATCCAACTTTCACCTCTGAATCTATTTGCATTTTGCTTAATTTAGTTTTAGCTGGATTTCATTTATGGCAAGATTCTTGATAAAGAGAACATCTAAAATGTGTTTTGATGATGAAAGGAGGAGAACTACCTCAACTCTTTTTGTTTTCTTGGTAATTATAAAAATGTTGCACTTGTCTAATATTTAGAATCTTAGAAAAGGAAGTTAAAACATGGTACGTTTTTAGTTTTGGTATTTATGGTTGCATTTTAGATTAAGATATATTTTTCAAAATATATTTGAAAAAAAATATAATGGATTTTAATCAAAGCAAGAATTATATTTGGCATCCAGTTCTTTGAAAAGGTTTTCCCATGTTTTTAAATTTTATTACATTCTGATTAGCTAATAATATTATGGTTAGTAATGGGATTAACAGTTAATAAGTGAAATAGTCAAATATGGAAAAGAGCAGCTGTGCTTTAAAAATAAATATAGTTATGTAAATATTGAATTAAATAACTTTCAAAAATTCCATGAGAATAGTGAAATATAGTAAAAGCCCAAGAATCAAGGAGAAGCTTTGTATATTGCTTCAGTTATGTATGAACTAAGCACATTTTATTTTAGAGGTGGGATAATGGGAGTAAGAAACAGGAGAGGAGAAAATGGAATCCAACAAAGACCTAGTAAACAGGTAAATAAACAGAGTCTTTTTTTTTTAGTTTCTTTTGCTTTACAATACTGTATTCATTTTGCCATACATTGACATGAATCAGCCACNTCGGACACGACTGAGCAACTGAACTGAACTGAACTGATGCAGACACAGACAAAACATGATGTGAAGATGCAGGGAGCAGACATATATCTACCAGCTAAGAAGAGAGGTCTGGAACAGATCTTTCCCTCAGGACCCTCAGAAGAAACCAACCCTGCTACCACTTTTATCTTGCACTTCTAGTCTCTGAAACTGTGAGAAAATGAACTTCTGTTGATTAGGCCACCCAGTCTGCAGTACATTGCTATGGCAACTCTAGCAAACTGACATGTCACATGGAAACTAATCTCCCTGACCTTATGCTATTGCATTATTAAATGCATTTCTTATTTTCTTTTTCTCATCACTAGAATGTAAATTTCATGAAGGCAGGGAGTTTTACCTATTTTGTTCTTTAGTGTTTTTCTCAGTGGTTTGAACAATGTTAAACACACACATGTATACACAGAAGAATTTTTAATAATGTATAATCTTTTAAGGTAGACACTAAACATGACATGAAAAGTGGTGATACTTTGTAACTTTAGGTACATCAACTCAGTGTATCAGAACCTAAATTATGTGTAAAAATAAGATGTTTGGATTCATAATAAAGAGAACTGCATCATCTTATNTACACAGAAGAATTTTTAATAATGTATAATCTTTTAAGGTAGACACTAAAAATGACATGAAAAGTGGTGATACTTTGTAACTTTAGGTACATCAACTCAGTGTATCAGAACCTAAATTATGTGTAAAAATAAGATGTTTGGATTCATAATAAAGAGAACTGCATCATCTTATAAAAGGATAAATATTCAGGTTTTACCTTTTTGCTGCTAGAAAGACTTATAGCATTTGTACTCTGAAGTCCTTTGATGAAGTTCTTCAGATCCAGAGATAAAGTTTTTTCTACCTGTCTGTAAAGATTCTAGGGAATGTTTGTGTTTTTTCCTCACTTTTAGAAAATCACCAGTGAGTCTTCTACATGGTGACTTGAGAATGAGATAGATATATTTGTATTTAAATTCTCAGCTTTATTTGCAAAATTAATAGTAGGTTGAAAATGGTTAGTTTGTTAGACATTTATTTTCTCATGATGCAAACTTTTTATGGCTATTTTTTTTGAAAGGAATGTCTATTATATAAAATTTTGTTTCATAAAATTACGTAAAATCCTAGTAAGTCTCATTGCTGTTCCTTTCTTCTGTTTATTCTTCAAATTAACTAGTTGTCAGATATCACTTATGCAATCTCTGTTTTGGAAGGAGTTACAACTTGCATTACAAAGTTAGTTCAAATTTTACTATTCATTTTATCCTTGACCTCAGTGGTTAAAACTATTAACTAAAGTAACGCTAATTGTGGTGGTGTTTTTTGATTTAGACACTTGTCCACTAGGAATTGGACTGAGACCAATTCATTTTATTTGGGCCACTGAAAAGACATCAAGCTGTAAAGATTTTTGGTTACTGCTTGAGTTTACATTAATATAAAGGGCACTTAGGGTAAAACTCAATCATAAATATCATCCTGTACATTTAAGTGGGCATTTATGTACTAAACCGTGTGAAGTAATGGGGAAAATTATGAATGTATTTTAGTATTTTGCAACTGAATATGAAGTACCACTATGTATTTTGTTCCAATGTATTATCTTTTCAGTCATATATAATGGCAGTGCATATAGAATATTTATGAAAAACTAAGAAAGAAATCCATTGCTTTATCCAACAAATATTTGATTGCCTGATATTTCTAAGGTGCCTCTCTGATGGCTCAAAGGGTAAAGAATCCTTCTGCAATGCAGGAGACACACGAGATGAGGGTTCAGTCTCTGGTTTGGGAAGATCACCTGGAAAAGGAAATGGCAACCTGCTCCAGTATTCTTGGCTGAAAAATTGACGAACTGAGGAGCCTGGTCGGCTATAGTTCAAAGGGTTGCAAAGAGTTGAACACGACTGAATGACTTATCATTGCCCAAGTTACCATTGCCTAAGAATGCAGAAGTTCCTAAAGGAAATACACGATCATGGTCCTTAGGAGGTTTTGGCTTCATAAAAGTAATGAGATAAGCAAATGGATAATAAGTGGCAGATTTAAAATAACTGATAAAATTTATTGAGGATTCACTATGTGCCAGGCACTCTTTGAAGAGCTTTACATATGTTACACCAATTGTACCTTTTAACCGTACTTTGAGTATTATTTTATGGATATGAAAACAAAGTCAGAGAGTTAAAACAACTTCCCAAGCTCATGAAATTAATATGTGAACATGATGGCATTTGAACTTGTGATGTTTTCTCTTGAATCTTTTTTTTTTTTTTTTGGTCATGGCTGAGTGCCGAAGAATTGATACTTTAAACTGTGGTGTTGGAGAAGACTCTTGAGAGTCCCTTGGACTGCTAGGAGATCCAATCAGTCCATTCTGAAGGAGATAGGCCCTGGGGTTTCTTTGGAAGGAATGATGCGAAAGCTGAAACTCCAGTACTTTGGCCACCTCATGAGAAGAGTTGACTCATTGGAAAAGACTCTGATGCTGGGAGGGATTGGGGGCAGGAGGAGAAAGGGACGACAGAGGATGAGATGGCTGGATGGCATTACTGACTCCATGGGCGTGAGTCTGAGTGAACTATGGGAGTTGGTGATGGACAGGGAGGCCTGGCGTGCTGCGATTCATAGGGTTGCAAAGAGTCGGACACGACTGAGCAACTGAACTGAACTGAACTGAATGGCTTGTGGGATTCTGATTCTCTGACCAGGGATTGAATCCACGGCCTCTGTAGTGGGAGTGCAGAGTCTTAACCGCTGGACCACCAGGGAAGTCCCTTGAATCCCATCTTAATCTGTTTTGCCTTTAGGGTAAGCTCCTTAAGAGCAATGTAAAATGAAAACAAAACAAAACCCTACAAACTTTGCCATAGGGCTCACCTATGGCAAAAAAGACGTCTATGCTGCAAGAACTCAGGAAACTTAAGATTTCATTTAAAACAGTCCTTGATGTATTTGGATATGTGGAACTCTAAAATAAGCCATCGTTTTCAGGGAACGAGACTATGTCTCAGACTTGCTAGTTTGTCACCAAGTCTTCTTCCCACGCATAGAGTGACGCTGTCTTTCTCATCCTCCCCTGTAGATAGGCGTAACTGTTGCCGAATTAGGTTCGTTTGCCCATTGTGTAGCAAGCCAGATACCGAGGCTTGTAGCAGAGAAACGGTTTATTCACAAGGCAGCCAAGCAAGAAAACAGGAGAAAAGTCTCAAGTCTGCCTCACTGAAGGTAAGGGGCTGGATATTTATGAGATAAAAATGCAGGTGGTATGAGGCATGAGGAATGTAAGGAAAGGTGATTAGAAATAAGAAAAAGGTGATGTAGTCTTTGTCCTGTGCAGGTGCAACTAAGTCACAGCCTTCTTCACAGGATGCATGTTCAGAAAATGGCGACATAGATGTGTTGTGAGGGTGGAGTTTTGGGCCCTCTGATGTCAAAAGGTCACTGACCAGACACTTGTGTTGAAGGGTCAGTTATCCAAATCAGTCTTGAATGAGTGGAGCTCAAGCTGGACACAACTGACCCTGAGTTCCTGAAAAAAAACTTGGGTGTACATATTATTGTTTAGGCTCCTTGAGGCTTGGAGTATGTCCAGTTTTTGTGAAAACAAAGCGAGCTTGATCAATGAAGGTAGGTTACAGTTTATTATTTATTAAGCAAGATATAGTTTAATGGATCTAACTGATGAGTGACCTCAGTTACATAACCATGTGACTGAGTTCTAGCCAAAGAAATATATATTGTATTAATTTATATGTTACAATGTATATAATGTACAATGAGTGTTCAGTAGAAATGATATAAAGTCTGTGAACTTCCAGGTCAGGCTTGTAAGACCTCCCATTGTAATTTTTCACCTGCTATTCTGTCTGTTGAAATGGTCCCTAAATCTTAGAAACCAATTGAGGAAGATGAGAGATCACATTCACAGTATGAAATAGGCCTAGCTCCCTGAATCATGTTTGAAAGAGAGCTACACTCTGATTAGGGAAACTCACCTGAGGAAGTTTTGAATGAGAAACAAAACTTTACTGTGGTAAGCTACTAAAATCTTGACATTTGTGGATTGTAATCATTAGACTACCTTCACTAATGTAGGGAATATAAGAAGGATGTTAAGGACTTCCCTAGTGGTCCACTGATTAAAACTCTACGCTTCCTGTTCAGAGGGCCCTGGTTCAATCTCTGGTCGGGAAACTAAGAGTCCACATACGGAGGCAGCAGGGCAGAAAACAAATGAAAAAATAAAAATAAAAACGTGTCATATAAGGAGACAGATTATATGATTAAATTTGATTCTCACCAGTGTATGTGAAGTGTAATGTTAGCTTCTAAAGCCTATGTGAAAAGTTAAAGCAAGTGGCAAAACAATCCTTGAAATTCCCTATAGAATTCTACATATCCAATATAGTACAATATAAAACATAGTTGACCTTATACAAACCAACAGTAGATAATGTCAATTCTTCTCACTCTTGAATTGTTAATGTTTTTCTAGTTTCAATTAATTATTCAACTTCCTCCTTTAAGATATTGATGAAACAATTACCACTTATTTGTCTGGCCACCTGAACCATATGTTCTACTTCTTTTTAATGGAAAAGAAGTGTAATCTTTTAAAAGCATTTTGTGAAATGTGTTAGCCATTTCAGCCTAGTTTTCCACCATTGCTTCAAACAGACTTACATGATGTGATTTCCTGGAATTGAGAGGTAGTTTATTGAAGGAATGCAGGCTTTATCTGCAAAATACTTCAATTTGCATCTCAGTGCTGCATTATTTTAGTTGTGTTGTGGATCTTGGGTAATTTAGTTACATTTTCTTAACTTTTGTTCTCCAATTAGTAAACTGGAAATAAAATTATACACACATGGTAAGACTATTCTGAAGATATATATGTATAATAATGAGTATTTATTGAGTACTTACCATAATGCCTTTTATAAAACAATTGCCCTATTATAAGTTTATAATATTTTACAGGTTTCTGTGTCTTATAAACATTTTTAGTTTTGGTCTGTATGTGTCACCCATTCTGTTCAGTGTTTGCACATTCCTAGCTCAATATTGAAAAGTCAATATTTTGGTTTATTCTCTCTTTCTTCTCTTCCCATACTTTTGGTACATCCTTTGCTCCATTTCCTTTAAGATCACTCCCTTTGCAAAAATCTTTTTAAGTTAATACATAAATACTAAAAATACTAAAATGTTTTAACTTTGCACTTACAACAAGCTTAATAACTAATTAAGGAATGTGTATTATCTTCACTTGACAAGGTAAATAAATGACTTGCCTGATGTTCCACATCATTTTAGTGACAATGCTAGGGCTAAAATACCAGTTAACAATTATTGAGCACTTACAATTTGTCTAAAGCTTTTCAAATATTAACAAATTTTTGTTCAAAAAATTCTGTGAGTTAAGTACTATTATCATGAAATCATACATGAAGTAAATGAGGCACCAAGATTTGAGTAACTTGCCATGGTTGCATAACTACTACAGAGTTGGCAGGTATTTGAACCCAAAGGTCTACAAGTCTAAACTATTCTATGCTGATCTTCATTACAAAACAAACACTCTTTGGTTCTGTGACTAATACGTGATATCAGCAAGTGAAAGACATTGTTACTGGACAATTCAGCAATCTGAAAAAATCAATTTAACTATACCATCCTGTTATGGTACAATGGTAGAAGAAAGTTTAGCTAATAAGGTAAGGTAGGCATATACATTGAAGGCCTTAAATGTCATATTTTGCATCTATATTCCTAAACATCAAATATTATTATTGTTTAACTTTAAAAGAAACCCTGAAGATAAAAAACAATGAACAAAGATATAACATGAAACAATGTCTTCTTCAGTTCTAGGAATGAACCTAGAAGTTAAAAAAAAAAGAAAAAAACCTAACTAAAATATCCCAACTGTACATTTACTGGAAAGTGTTCTTACTGTTCCATAGGCTAAATTACAGGTTTTAGAAAAATCATATGCAAGTAAAGGCCAAAAAGGAAAAAGATGGTATAAATCATTAAATTAAAAATTATGATGTGATAATCTCTTTCTTTTTTATGGAATACTTATATTATGAGAATCTGTAACTAGATGAAATATATATATATAATAATTAAAATAATAAATAAAATAATAACAAAAATAATCCCCATATATACATGTATATATACATATATATATAGGTCTAGTGGGATTATTTTTGACAGCTAAATGGACTATCTGACATAGGCAGGAAAATTATTTTGTATAGCATTATAGCTACCCTTTTTAATTGTGGCTTAAATCTGAAATGTATCAGAAAATATATTATCATTGGTTTCATATTTGTTTTTTCTAAGTGATTTCCAAATAAAATGAGCTCATTTACAAACTTTATCATATTCCAGATGACACTGTGGTCTCAACTTATGGCTTGAAAATGAGGCAGTCCTCTTCTCCCTCTCATATAGTTATGAGAGATATGAATTCTGCAGCTGGAATTCAGCTGACAAACTTGGTTGTGATCCAGTAGTCATAGTTCTGTAAAAAGACAGCAGTAGGTATGGTCACAGAACTAATTAGATTGATTATGAATGTGCTATTTTTAAAAAATTGACCTTTGTAATTTCTTTGTATATGATATACAATCTATTTATTCATGAGAAATGATTAATTATTTCTGATATTTAGATACACATGTAAAATAATTCTATATTTTATATAATGTTTCCATATTAAATCCTCTTTTATACTCTCATTCTACAATCTTGTTTAAACATTTGTTACTTACAAACCTTAATTTTCAACAAGCTGTCATCTAACTAGTAAGATGATTAGTTGTGGGCCAGTGAGAATATTTTAAGAGAGACTGGGTAGCTTTTTACTTTAATCAAATTCAATTCATATACTTACTGTTCATTAGGATCAAAGCATTAGGATTAGAAGTGATTCCAGAATATTCATATGGGTTGTTTATTGGTTGTAATCTGGTGAAAAAGTGTGGTTAGAAGACTTGTCTTGATACTTTTTCCATAACAGTTATGGTTTTTACTTTGATTATAATTTAAGTGGTGGGAATGGAAAGCAGAGAAAAAAAATTATACAGGGGGAGGAGGGCAACAAACCTAGTTGATTATGGGTATCATCACAAATTAGAGGACATAAAATAATTAAGACACTTTTTTTCCTGTTCTTTAATCTTCTGATGGCTGAAGATATACACAACAAACTCTAAGACTGTGATTTCCCAATAACGTGTAGCCTGAATGCCTAAATTAGCACAGAGTAAACAATTGATTCTAACTGTTGAAATGGAAACAGTGACAGACTCTTGGGCTCCAAAATCACAGTGGACGGTGACTGCAGCCATGAAATTAAAAGGCATTTGCTCTTTGGAAGAAAAGTTATGACAAAACCAGACAGTGTGTTCAAAAGCAGAGACACTACCGACAAAAGTATGTACAGTCAAAGTTATGGTTTTTCCAGTAGTCATGTATCGATGTAAGAGGTGGACCATAAAGAAGGCTGAGCACTGAAGAATTGATGCTTTTGAATTGTGGCAATGGAAAAGACTCTTGAGAGTCACTTGGACAGCAAAAAAGATCAAACCAGTGAATCCTAAAGGAAATAAAAACTGAATATATACTGGAAGGACTGATGCTGAAGCTGAAGCGCCAATCTTTTGGCCACTTGATGCAAATAGCCGACTTATTGGAAAAGACCCTGATGCTAGGAAAAGATTGAGGGCAGGAGGAGAAGGGGTCGACAGAGGATGAGATGGTTGGAAGGCATCACTGATTCAATGGATATGACTTTGAGTAAATACCAAGAGATAGTGAAGGACAAGGATGCCTGGTGTGCTACAGTCCATGCAGTTGCAAAGATATGACCAAGTGACTGAACGGCAACAACAAATAACAAATGTTACCGAAGATGTTATATTTGAATTGAGCTTTGTAGGATAAATAAAATTTCAAAAGATAGAGAAGAGGGGACAGATCTTCCAAATGCAGACAATAACATGACCAGAGACACAGAAGATAAAGCATATAATAGTACCATAGTGTGTAAGCTTTTATAACTAAAGACAGATACAAAGTTGAGTGGGGAGCAAGGAGTAGTGGGAGACAACACAAAATCTAGGCATAGATTTGATTTTAAAAGCCATCAATTCTACTTAAATATATGAATGTTCAGTGTTGGTCTGCCCATCACACTTATTTTACCAAGATCGCCTCTTGTTTGTTTTTTATTTGAGGTGGAGTGTGGGGGTATGGATTCTGAGATTATTGTATAGGAGCCAGCCAAGAGCCTGTCAGGAAGACAGGAATGTGCAGGGAAATTTGGGAAAGTTTGGGAAACTTAGGTCCACTAAGTTAACACTTTGCTGCCCACAGATGACACTAAAAACTAGTGCCCCAAATGCTAGAGTCTATTAGCAGCAAGCCAGAGTGAGCAAATTGAAGTTTTAAGGGAAGTGTGAAGTTCCTGTAAGGAATCACAAATTTGGAACCAAGAGCAAAGCCAGATTAGACAAACCAGAGTGTGGGTTTAGAGATGTATGCAATTTCTGAATCACTGCCTAGCTGTCATCAGTGATTTGTTCTGAACTTTCTGGGTCTAGGTGCAAAGTCAGCTTATCAGGGCCAAAACCCCAAAATAAGTCAGGTGTAAAACAGAAATAACCAGAGGTAATTTATGCTAATTAATTAATATAATTAAATAATTAAACATCTGCGATTTCTCTCTTTCCTATTTTTCTCCTGACTCTTGCTTTTATTCTCATTCAGTAATTCCAAATCTGCAAAAGGAGAATCACCTAACCAAAGTTAGGTTAAAGGAAGGGCAAAGGCATACCATCAGCTGGCAGGATCAGTAGGTGCTATTTACAGAACAAATGTGCTGTGCCAAGTTGCTTCAGTCATGTCAGACTCTTTGTGACCCCATGGACTATAGCCTGCCAGGCTCCTCTGTCCATGGGGATTCTCCAGGCAAGAGTACTGGAGTAGATTGCTACACCCTCCTCCAGGGAATCTTCCTGACCTAGGGATTGAACCTGTGTCTCTTATGTCTCCTACATTGGCAGGCAGATTCTTTACCACTAGCATCACCTGGGAAGCATATGACAAATATGCTTTGTGTTTTACACCTTAAAGTGAAGAAGCTATACCCTTTTCAAAAACAAATTTTCTTTTGTTGACCTGCAAATCAGTTCATCAGTACAATTTTTCTCGAGAACAAACTGTGGACACAGTGGGGCAAGGAGAGGGTGGGACAAATTGAGAGGGTAGCCTGGAAGCATACACAGTATAAATTACCATATGTAAAATAAATAGCCAGTGGGAATTTGCTGTATGAGACCTGGAGCTCAAACCAATGCTGTGTGATAACCTAAACAGGTGGGATGGGGTGGAAGGTGAGGGAGGTTCAAGAGGGAGGGGGCATACCTATGGCTGATTCATGTTGATCTATGGCAGAAACCAGCACAATACTGTAAAGCAAATATTCTCCAATTAAAAAGAAATAAATTTTTTAAAAAGAATAAATTTTCTTAGTGGGTAAATAAAGAAACGCTAATTACCTGAGGTAACCAAAAAGGGACTATTTTTTTCCCATGGAGTCAAAGACAATGTGAAGTTGAGTGCAGACACTAGATAGATGCTGCTTCTTGCTTTTGCATGGAGTTGATTCTTCTTCCCTCTCTAAGCCCTCCTTTGGTATATTCCCATTCCATTACAGTGTTCCCTTTCTGAAAACCCATAGCCAGAGTCCTTACTTCTGACCTCTCCTGAAATGCTCATCCAGTTTGCTAATCCTCAGCTGCTCCCCAAATGCAAGGCTGAGTCTTCTATTTATCGTATTTGTAGAAGCACTAAATTCATCAACTGAACAGTTTTAGATTGTTTCATGTGAATGAATGCTCCAAAAGCATGGATAGATGTAGTCTTCAGATGATTGAAAGTAGGGAAACTAAATGGATTCCCTTTTGAATAACTCTTTTCTTGTAAAAATGTGNTGACTGAGTGATTAATACATTTACTTTTCAGTTGCTGAGTGTTAGCTAAGATCCCTGTAATAGAAGGCAGATGAGTAAAAAAGATAATTTTTTTAAACATGTGTACCTCATGTGAGACACCTAGGGAAAAATGAATCTAACTCAGAGAAGTAGCTTAAAATTCAGCCATAAGTACCATCTCAGTAGGAAAAGGGTAGGGACTTGTAGGTTTCCTAGGGGAGAGTAGATGACTTTTTGGAAAGATGAATGGGCCTTTAGAAGAAGACATGGGAAATATGATATTCTGAAACAGTTTTTCTCCTGTGGTGTCAATTTCTAGTCTCATCTATGATAACGTCAATTTCCCCTGGTGATGAAACTCCTGGGGAGGAGATTTATGACAACTGAGTCACTTTTAGAAGGTCTGTCATTAAGTACATAGAGAAAGTTCAGAAAGGGCTTCTCCCTCAATTTGCTATATTTTAAGTGCTGTATCTCAGGTGACTCTACGCCTGGACATTACCAGGTGGTCAATACTGAAATCACATTGATTATATTCTTTGCAGCCAAAGATGGAGGAGCTCTATGTGGCCAGCAAAAATAAGACTGGAAGCTGACTGTGGCTCAGATCATGAACTCCTTATTGAAAAATTCAGGCTTAAGTTGAAGAAAGTACGGGAAACCACTAGACCATTCACATATGATGTAAATAACATTCTTTATGATTATACTGTGNAGCTCTATGTGGCCAGCAAAAATAAGACTGGAAGCTGACTGTGGCTCAGATCATGAACTCCTTATTGAAAAATTCAGGCTTAAGTTGAAGAAAGTACGGGAAACCACTAGACCATTCACATATGATGTAAATAACATTCTTTATGATTATACTGTGGAAGTAATAAATGAATTCAAGGGATTAGATCTGATAGACAGAGTGCCAGAAGAACTTTGGACAGAGGTTCATAACATTGTACAGGAGGTCATGATCAAAATATCCCCAAGAAAAAGAAATGTAAAAAGCCAAAAATGTTGCCTGAGGAGGTCTTCCAAATAGCCGAGAAAAGAAGAGAATCTAAAGGCAAAGGAGAAAAGAAAAGATATATCCATCTGAATGCAGAGTTCTGAAGATTCTTGGTGATTCTTGTTTCAGATAAAAGGAATAAGCGTATTTCACCCTTTCTGTTCAACTAAATGACCATTAATGAAGCAGTGATCTGAAGACTCTAAAAATTAAATAGAAACAAAAGAAGTCCCCAAATTTTAGTGCCATTGGACTGCTAATGAGTTTGTCATTTCTCCCCCTTATTTCCTAGCCTAGACTCAAGGCAGTCTGAAACTCACTAGTGGACATTAACAAAGACAGAGAAAGCTCCAGGAGAAGTTCTCCATTTCATGACTGATGAGTAGGAAAGATCTGCTAGCAATAGTGGTGATAGCATGGGCCCACTAGTGCCCAAAGTTAAGGGGGAGGAGAAACTTCCTCTCTAATCAGAGGAGCTGTGCTCTCAAGGGGGTGGAATAAAGCCTTGTCACTTGTTTCTCTCCATCCTACCCTAGGGACTTCCCTGGTAGCTCAACTGGTAAAGAATCTGCCTGCGATGCAGGAGACCCCAGTTAGATTCCTGGGTCAAGAAGCTCACCTGGAGAAGGGAAAGGCTATCCACTCTAGTATTCTTGGGCTTTTCTGGTGACTCAGATGGTAAAGAATCCACCTGCAGTGTGGGAGACCTGGGTTCAGTCCCTGGGTTGGGAAGATCCTCTGGAGGAGGGCATGACAATGCACTCCAGGATTGTTGCCTGGAGAATCCTCATGGACAGAGGAGTCTGGAGAGCTACAGTCCATGGAGTCACAAAGAGTTGGACACAACTGAGCAACTAAGAACATCCTACTCTATTCCATGCCAGGAAGTGTGTGGTACAGTGAGGTCAACAGAGCCTCTGCTTTCTGGATGGAAGATTAAGGGAAGCCTTGATGAACTGAAAATTACCCAGGGAATCATAGAGAGGAAGCAGCTTGAAAACCTACCCCGTATACATTTGATATAAACTCTTGGGATCACCCCTCAGATGTATACGTATAGATGTGACTCTAAATAACACATATCCTATTGTGCTCAGTCATGTCTGACTCTTTGGGACCACATGGAGTGTAGTCAGCCAGGCTTCTCTGTCCATGAAATTTTCCAGGCAAAAATAATGGAGGGGATTGCCATGCTCTCCTTCAGGGGATCAAACCCACGTCGCTTGTATCTCCTGTATTGGCAGACAAGTTCATTACCACTAGCATCACTTGGGAAGTTCTAAATAGCGTACAAATAGCTTTGAGTGATGAACCATGGGAGTGATTCCCAATCAAGTCCCAGGCTGATCAAACTAATAAGTGACAAATACACAGGATAAAGCTGTTAAAAATAGAACAAGCTATGGAACGTCAGTCAGGTCTTGAAACCTGTACCCACTGGGATTGATTACCTGCTAAAACAAAGATATCAATGTAGTACTTGAAAAAGATACAAAGCCCCATAGTATAGTGTTCAAAATGTCTAGAGTAAAAATCCAAAATTGCTCAGCATAGGAAGAATCAGGAAAATCATAATGCACATGGAAAAGATGATTAACTGGTTTCAACCCAAAGATGATAGAATTGTTTACAAACACATTCAATCAACTCTTGTAAAATCAGTGGGGAGATGGTATCAATGTGACCTTTACTTTGGTATTGACCTGATAACTTGTACTAAGACTATTTCACAGAATTCATGTCCACTCAGAACATGAAAAAGTGACCTTTTTTGTAAATAAGGTCTGTGCAGATGTAATCAGGTTTAGATGACATCATACTAGATTAGATTGGACCCTAAATCCAATGACTGTTGTGCACTTAAGAGGAAAATTTGGAAATATAACACAGACAAGCAGGGAGAAAGGCCATAGAGAGACAAAGGCAGATACTGGAGTGAAGCCAAAGAATGCCAAGCATTGGCAGTAATCATTAGAAGAAAGAGGAATAAATTTATTCTTTTCTAGAACCTCAAGAGGAAGCATGGCCCTACCAACAACTTAATCTCAGATTGTTAGCTTCCCACATTGTCAGAAAAATATATTTCTGTTGTTTTACACCAGAGTTTGTGGTAGTTTTTTTTAATATAATCTAAGAAAACTGATACATACTTAAGGTAGTGTCTGTCAAATTTCTCTATTGTATGATTACTGTATTTTCCTTGTTAAATGCAAGTCACCAAATCCAACTTAAACACAAAGGGAAAGGAGTTAAACTTCATGATCTGCAGGGAAGAATAGCAACAAATTTGTGGACACATGGTAAAAATCACTGTAATTATTTACTTTGGGGAGATACTTTGAAGATTTGCAAGCATTCTCTTTCTCTTAACAGTTTTGCTAGTTTTAGCATACATCAGTGAATTTTGCTCACAGCAACTACTAATGTAATATTCTAGTTCCCTCAATTCTTCATTGAATTCTTCTATAATGAGATTTTTCCAACTCCCCATTGGTTTTTTTAGTCAATTATTTATATTATCATAGATTCAGTTTTGTTCAGTCGCTCACTCTTGCGACTCCAAGGGCTGCAGCAAGCCAGGCTTCCCTGTCCATCACCAACTCCCAGAGCTTGCTCAAACTCATGTCCATTGTGTCGGTGGTGCCATCCAATCATCTTATCCTCTATAATTTTGGATTATATGAATTATGGATTAATGAATATCTGTTATCCTTTGGGTATATAATTCGATATATTCTTTATTGTATTGTATTGTATTGTATTGTATCACTTTGTATTGTATTGTAAAAATTGTTCCAATCTTGGCCATTGGGAGCTTTCTTTGTCTCTTTGTCTCTGACAAGGACCATTACGTATTCTGCCTTTCTCAAGTCCTCATTTTCTCGATAATAGTGTATGATGCAGCAGGTTCATCTTGTGTTTCCTCAGTTATAGTGTTAGAATAAATCATTTCTTCAAGTAAAATCTTTTCACGTTAGTCATTCAGTAATGTTTGACTCTTTGTGAGTCAGACACAAAGACTGTAACCTTTGTGAGTCAGACCTATGGACTGTAACCTGTCAGGCTCATCTGTCCATGGAATTTTCCAGGCAAGAATACTGGAGTGATTGCCATTTCCTCCTCCAGGGGATCTTTCCTACTCAAGGATTGAACCTGGGTTTTTTGTACTGCAGGTAGATTCTTTATCACTGAACCACCAGGAAAGCCCCAAAATCTTTTTGGAGTCAGGTATTTAGAAATCATGATCTGATTGTGGGGGGTGCTATATTACTCCTGGATGTCACCNCTGGAGTGATTGCCATTTCCTCCTCCAGGGGATCTTTCCTACTCAAGGATTGAACCTGGGTTTTTTGTACTGCAGGTAGATTCTTTATCACTGAACCACCAGGAAAGCCCCAAAATCTTTTTGGAGTCAGGTATTTAGAAATCATGATCTGATTGTGGGGGGTGCTATATTACTCCTGGATGTCACCTTTTATATCCTTGACTGACAAAACTAGCAAATACATCTATGACCACCAATCCATGTATGCACAGATCTGTATCACTGAACCTATCTATCAGTTTGCACATTAAAATAAAAATAAGTTCACATATATATTTCTGAATCTAGTCCCAGCACCATGGGGTTTACTGTAGACATTTTACTTTGCTTATTTGTAAGTATATTCTCTGGAAATGAGAAACTAGATGCAATTTATTTAATTATATGTTTAATTATAATTTATTTAATTATACATATATATACGTATCATCAGAGAAGGTGATGGCACCCCACTCCAGCACTCTTGCCTGGAAAATCCCATGGACGGAGGAGCCTGGTAGGNGAGAAATATCAACAACCTTATATATGTAGATGATACCATCCTTATGGAAGAAAGTGAGGAAAATTAAAAAGCCTCTTGATGAAAGTGAAAGGGGAGAGTCAAAAAGTTGGCTCAAAGCTCAACATTCAGAAAACTAAGATCATGGCATCTGGTCCTATAACTTCATGGCAAGTAGATGGGGAAACAATGGAAACATTGGCTTTTTTGGGCTCTGAACTCACAGCAGATGGTGATTGCAGCCATGAAATTAAAAGATACTTATTTCTTTTAAGGAAAGTTATGACCAAACTAGACAGCATATTAAGACGCAGAGCCATTACTTTGCCAACAAAGGTCCATCTAGTCAAGGCTATGGTTTTTCCAGTAGTCATGTATGGATGTGGGAGTTGGACTCTAAAGAAAGCTGAGTGCCAAAGAATTGTTGCTTTTGAACTGTGGTGTTGGAGAAGACTCTTGAGAGTCCCTTGGACAGCAAGGAGATCCAACCAGTCCAGCTTAAAGATCAGTCTTGCGTGTTCATTGGAAGCCTGATGTTGAAGCTGAAACTCCAGTACTTTGGCCACCTGATGCGAAGGGCTGACTAATTTGAAAAGACCCTGATGCTGGGAAAGATTGAGGGCAGGAGGAGAAGTGGACGACAGAGGACAAGATAGTTGGATGGCATCATTGACTCACTGGACATGAATTTGGGTAAACCCCGGAAGTAGGTGATGGACAGGGAAATCTGGCGGTTCATGGGGTAGCAAAGAGTTGGACACGACTGAGTGACTGAACTGAAGACAAAAATTGTCTCAGCACTATTTATTGAAAAAACTGTTCTTTTCTCATTGGATTGCCTTGTAAAAAATCAACTGACCATAAAGGTTTGGGTTTATTTCTTAATTGTCTGTTTTATTTTATTTACGTATATGCATATGCTTATGTTAACTTCACAAGGTATTGTTTACTATAGCTTTCCAGTAAGTTTTGAAATCAGAAAATAGAAATTTTCCAAATTTTTTTGGTCAGTTTTTGGGGTTGTTCTGGATTTCTTGCATTTCCTTATAAATTTTAGATTTAGGTTGTCAATTTATGCAAAAGAAGCCATTTGGGGTTTTGATAGAGATTGTGTTTCCTCTATAGATAAATTTCTGGTTTTACATCTTTTTCCAACCTAGTTTATTCTGCAGACTGATAAATTATTTAAATCTATTTCAATGTCATGACATAGGAAAGAAAGGAAACAAATAGAGGGTACAAAAGATAACATAAAATGGTAGTTTATGAGGTATGTTGCAAAAAGTGGTTAGAAATATACATTTAGCAGAATGTTCTAGAGAAGTGATTTCCAACTGCTTGTGGAGCACTGTTTTTACTATGAAAAATGATTATGTACCTTATGAAGCTAAATATAGTAAACATAAGGGACTTTTAAGTTAAAAAATATATATTTGTCTTATTTTTTTAGTGTTATGTCATTTCAAAATAATATTATGTTGAATTGGCATATCTTAATATTATAATGTGTTTGGAAGTTCTATGTTGATTCTGTAAGTTTTTATTTTCTCTGCTTTAGTTGCCTAAAAGCTTCAAATTCTGAAATATATACAGGACCCTTATATTGTCAAGATTCTCAGTTGTAAGAAATAGAAAACAGCTCTGGATATTTGAAAAAGAGAATGATTCTTTAAAAGGATACTAGATAATTCATTGCCTGTCTAGGAGGGCTAGAAAATTACAGGAGAAGCTTCCATTGTGGATGTGACTCTAGTCACATATACTAATTCTAGCCTACACTATAGGAAGTTTCCAGAAAGGCCTTGGCAATCACATTCTGAGAATATGAATCTGCCGCCATACTTTAGTGTTAAAAGCTGGCGCCTATAATGGAAACTTTTTAAAGCTCTAGTTTAGTTTACAGCTCTCTGTGATGATTCAATTAAATTAGACAAATGTGCATTGACCACCCACTATGAGCACTTGGCTAGGCGCCAATCATGAGCCCTGCTATGTTTGACTTGGCTTGCAAACAACTTAGCCATGTTAAATGTGTTTCCTTGCCTACCAGTGAATGAGTGAGGGTAACTCTCCAACTCTGTTGGGCTTTGATACTAAACAGCACATCCCTGAGAGCCCCGCTGCACCTGATGTATACACAGAAAGCAGGAACAGGAATAATTACAATCAGGCTTCTGCTGGCTGTGCTTAACATCAGCAAGTCAGCAGAGTGCCAATCAGAGCCATTTCTGCAGAAATTTGTGATGGAAGCTTCCCTTTCCTCACAGCAAGATGGCCAGTGTGTAGGAAACAAACAACCCTTGCATGCTTTTCCAAACTGTAGTACCCCTACTTGAAAAAAATCACAATAAATTGGGAGTGCAAAAGTGGTTTCCTGTGGTGTTAAATATGGGAATATCTTCAAGATGTTCCACTTCAGAATTCTTTGGGGGAAGCAGGCAAACTAGCTGAAGCGGCAACAGTCAACACTTATGAATTTCTGGTGTATTATGGTAAAGACCTTAGCCAAGCATTGTGTGTTGATGACATACTTACTTACATGTTTAGTGTTAGGTGCAAAATTTTCTGTGGTTCCTGATACTACCTTTATGCATGTCAAAATAAGAAGTCCTGTTGGTAACATAAATTGTTTGAGTCACGGGAACACCAAATGTCTGAGAGAGTGAAAATGGTTTATTTTTTAATGACAATCTTATGTAATAGAGTTGGGCTTATTCTTAGTAAGTAGCTGTTAACTATTAAATTTATTTTAAATATACAAATATTTAAAAATAAACATATTTTCCTGAAATTTTGGTGCAATGATTTTTAAATGTCTTAAACTTACAGTAATTTTTAATGTGTAATTAAAGTAACTGTGTTAAGTCACTTCAGTTGTGTCTGACTCTGTGCGAACCTGTGGACTGTAGCCTGCCAGACTCCTCTCTGTCCATGGGATTCTCCAGGCAAGAATACCAAAATGGGACTTGTGGACTAGGGGAAGGTGGAAGACTTTTTCAGTTCATCCCTCCTTCACCTTCCCCTAGTCTACAAGTCCATTATCTACTAGGTTCATCAGTACATTTTTTCTAGATTCCATATGTATGTGTCAATATATGATACTTGTTTTTCTCTTTCTGACTTACTTCAGTTTGTATAACAGACTCTAAGTTCATCCACTTTAATACAGCTCACTCAAATCTGTTCCATTCTATGGCTGCATAATACTCCATTTTATATGTGTACCACATCTTTAGCCATTCATCTGTTGATGGACATCTAGGTTGCTTCCATGTCCTGCCTATTGTAACTATTGCCATAATGAACATTGGGGTACATGTGTTTTTTAGAATTGTGGTTTTTCTATGCCCAGTAGTGGGGTTGTTGTGTTATATGGTATATGTGTTTTATATATATATATATATATATATATATGGTATATGTGTTATATGGTAGATTTATTCTTAGTAGTTAAAGGAATCTCCATATTGTCTTCCATAATGTCAATACCAGTTTATATTTCCACCAACAGTGCAGGAGGGCTCCCTTTTCTCCACATCCTCCCCAGTATTTATTTTTTGAAGATTTTTTTATGGTGTTCATATTGACTGGTGTGAGGTAATGCCTCATTTAGTTTTGATTTGTATTTCTATAATAATGAGCAATGTTGAAACATGTATAATATCATATAAGAAACGAATCGCCAGTCTAGGTTCAATACAGGATACAGAATGCTTGGGGCTGGTGCACTGGGATGACCAGAGAGATGGTATGGGGAGGGAGGTGGGAGGTGGGTTCAGGATTGGGAACATATATACACTCGTGGCAGATTCATGTTGATGTATGGCAAAACCAATACAGTATTTTAAAGTAAAATAAAGTAAAAGAAAAAAAAATCATTGTTAGTGTATAGGGATGCAAGAGATTTCTGTNCAGAGAGATGGTATGGGGAGGGAGGTGGGAGGTGGGTTCAGGATTGGGAACATATATACACTCGTGGCAGATTCATGTTGATGTATGGCAAAACCAATACAGTATTTTAAAGTAAAATAAAGTAAAAGAAAAAAAAATCATTGTTAGTGTATAGGGATGCAAGAGATTTCTGTGTATTAATTTTATATCCTGCAACTTTACTAAATTCATTGATTAGCTCCAGTATTTTTTGGTGGCAGTTTTAGGGTTTCTGTTTGGAGTATCAAGTCATCAGCACACAGTGAGAGTTTTACTTTTTTCCAATCTGAATCTTTTTGTTTCTTTTTCTTCTCTGATTGCTGTGGCAAGGACTTTCAAAACTATATTGAATAATAATGGTGAGAGTGAGCACCCTTATCCTGTTCCTGATCTTAGAGGAAATGCTTTCAGGTTTTCACCATTGAGAATAGTGTTTGCTGTGGGTTTGTTGTATATGGTCTTTAATATGTTAAGGTAGGTTCTTTCTATGCTGATTTCTCAGGAGTTTTTAATCATAATTTTTTTTTTCTGATATGGACTATTTTTAAAGTCTTTATTGAATTTGTTGCACTATTACTTCTGTTTTATACTTTGGGTTTTTGGCCACAAGTCATGTGTGATCTTAGCTACTTGACCAGGGATTGGACCCACACCTCCTGTATTGGAAGGTGAAGTCTTAGCCACTGGACTGCCAAGGAATTCTCTAAAAAATAACTTTTAGAATATGCTTTCCGTATGCATATGTAAAAGTGCAAGTGAATGCATGTGTATATGTGTGTATATGATGAAGTGGTGTTGACAAAAAACTTTTTAAACAATAAAAAGTCAAAGTTTTTAATAGTACTAGTTATCTGTTATCATATAATGAATTACTCCCTAAATTAGCTAATTAAAATTATAAGCATTTATTATTTTAGAGTTCAGAGGGTCAGGAATCTAGGTGCAGTTCAGTTGGATGGTTCTGATGATGGAGCCCTTAGAAGTTTGCAATTAGGAGGTCGGCTAGGATTGTATTCATTTGAAGACTTGACAAGGACTGAAGGATTCTCTTCCAAGATAGTTCATTCAACATCACTTCTCTCTGGAGGTCTTAGTTCTTCATTGTTGGCAGGATGCTTTACTTTTCTCCATTTGGACCTTTTCATTGGTATGAATGCATCATTATATCATCTATATATAATAGCTAACTTCTCATGCAGAAAGCAATCCAAGAGAAAGTATAAGACAAAAGCCACTGTCTTTTATGACTTAGTCTCAGAATTCACTCTGTCATATTATTAATGCTCCATTAGATACATATATCAGCTCTATTTAATGTGAGTTATACAAGGCCAGAAACACTAGGAAGTGATAATTTGTGGGGCCTCTCTTGGAGGTTGAATGTTACAGTAGATACATTGTTGCTTTTTAGTCACTAAATTGTGTCTGACTCTTTTGCCACTCCCTGGATTCTAGCCTACCAGGCTCCTCTGTCCATGGGGTATCCCAGGCAAGAATATTGGAGTGGGTTGCCATTTCCTTCTCCAGAGGATCTTCTTGATCCAGGGATCGAACCCGTCTCCTGCCTTGGTAAGCAGATTCTTTACCATTGAGCCACCAAGGAAGCCTTATTGTATGTATAAAGGGACTTATTTTAACAGCAGCTTGATAAGAAGTTCTGTGCTGGTTAACTGGACCAAATTGTTTGCTGAAAGAAGAAAAGGGATAATCAGTCCTAAACCAGTATAGATTTCACAAAGGACTAATCATGCTGCACTGTCAAAATGAATGACATAGAGCTCTGATTTCCTCACATTATAAAATGACTATTTTTCTCCCTGTGTAAAACACATAATTTTGCCAATATTTATAGGATTGAATAAATTTTTTTGTTGGGTTTGTAGGATGCAGCATTTACTATTTGGTATATCAGCATTTTTGAANGAGCTCTGATTTCCTCACATTATAAAATGACTATTTTTCTCCCTGTGTAAAACACATAATTTTGCCAATATTTATATGATTGAATAAATTTTTTTGTTGGGTTTGTAGGATGCAGCATTTACTATTTGGTATATCAGCATTTTTGAAGGAAAAACTAAACATTATTTTCTGATGTACTTTTATTTATAAAAAAAGAAATTTAAATAACCGAGAATAATTAAGTATTATGTGCCACATACTATACATAGCATAGTAGGGCTTCCCTGATAACTAAATAGGTAAAGAATTCACCTGCAATGCAGGAGACCCCAGTTCCATTCCTGAATCAGGAAGATCCCCTGGAGAAGGCAAAGGCTACCCAGTCCAGTATTCTGGCCTGGAGAATTCCATGGACTGTATAGTCCATGAAGTGGACTATAGAGTGACCATGAAGTGTCCAAAGAGTTGGACACGACTGAGTGACTTTCACTAGTTTACTATGGGCCACAAAGCTTCATTTGTGAATCTTGCAACAGAAAGATGTAACTAACTGGTCCATCATCAGAGTAGTTGAACACATACTAATGTTTATAGTAAAATAAAAGCAAAAATAGAATGAAACCATGTCCTATACTTAAAGATTTATTTATTATATTCTCAAGAGAAATTTCTTTTTACTCTCAAATACATATAACTATAAACATACCTCTATAAAGTTTCCCAATATAATAGGTTATCTTTTTAGTTATGCATAATTTCCATTTTTATAATTAATATTTAATATAAAAAAGTCCAACAAAATCTATTATAATATTATCATGTAAATTCAGAATTGTATAAGAATCTTTCATTTTGGGAGTTAGACACCTGGGTTTCAAGATGTAAGTATTTTAAATAGTAAGCAGCTGAGTCTGGACTAGCACTAAAATGGTTTGTGACTCTGAATTGAGTTCTCCCATCTCTAATAGGAATATTATTTCTTTGTTTCTCTCATGCAAATGTTTTACATTTGGCTTACATACAGAAGCTCAGGCTAACCAAACCTGAAGATATTGTATTTTTACTTAGTAAAGATATTCTCTCTTGGACTTATATCTAATTTATCATTAACATATAGAAATGTGTGGTCTTGTTATTGACATTGATCAAAAATGTACCAAAGCACAACAAATAGATTACTTAAATTTTACAAGTGCCCTGATAATTCCTTCCACCACTCAGTGCTTCCTGTATCTAATTCAGTTCTGCTGCAAGAATCCACTATGCAGAATGCCTTTAGATTAATAAGAATATCAACTTACTTGCTAGTTCTTCCTATTGGAAAGAGGAATTAGAGAGTAGAGGTGCTGGTGTTTTTCTGTAAAATAATGTAGGACAATTTGAGTTTTCTACCCTCTGCTTTTCTCCTACTAGAGGAAAAATAAATTGGGAATAATATATCTGTATTTCTTTGGAAAAGAGTCTGACAATATAACAAGTCATGAGAGAGGACACAAAAATGGCCTAACAATATTTAAAGTGTTCTTTTAAAGTCTGTTACATTCTGAAGTATTATTTCTAAATGGTAAGTTTTTTTTCTTGCTTGATAGCTTTGATTTTCCAATATTGTATATGATTGCCTGCCTTAGTGTGCAAATTCAAATTTCAAAAGGCATTTTACTTTTCTCCAAGAACATTCAAGTTGTGTTTGCTTTGTGTTTTAATCTCGGTTTCATTTCTAGTCAGAATATTAGCATTTTGGGGCAGGACTTTGAGGTGTTTAGATTATTCAAATTTTATCTTTACCCTTGGTCCAATTTTTTAATGATAAAATATATAAATTTTTTTACACTAAATAAAGTGGAAGTTTTATGTGATTTCTAATGTGTTGTAAATTAATCTATTTTATGACATTTTACTCTTATTTACTACCTTATATGCCATTGAAGTTAATTACAGACATTAAAACTTTTATCAACAAATGGAGTAAAATTCTAAGATATTGTTATTTTGACCCAAGTACCCATCAATTTCCAGAAAAGCATCTACTTCTGTTTCATTGACTAAGCTAAAGTCTTTGACTGAGAGGATCACAATAAACTATGGAAAAATTCTTAGAGATGTAAGGATCAGACCACTTTACCTGTCTCCTGAGAAACCTGTATGTGGGTCAAGAAGTAACAGTCAGAACCAAAGGAGCAACAACTGATTGGTTCAATATTGGGAAAGGAGTATGACAAGATTGTATATTATCATCCTGCTTATTTAACTTATATGCAGAGATGTTGTTTAGTCACTCTGTCCAACTCTTGCAACCCGACAGACTGTAGCCCACCAGGCTCCACTGTCCATGGGATTTTCCAGGCAAAAATACTGAAATGTGTTGCCATTTCCTTTTCCAGGGTATATTTCCAACCCAGGGTATATAGAACTTCTGTCTCCTGTACTGCAGGTGGATTCTTTATCACTGAGTCACTTGGGAAAACCTATATGCAGAGTACCTCATGCCAAACAGCAGGCTAGACAAATCACAATCTGGAATCAAGATTGCTGGGAAAAATATGAACAACCTCAGATATCCAAATGATACCATCCTAATGGCAGAGGGTGAAGAGGAACTAAAGAGCCTCTTGATGAAGATGAAAAAGGAGAGGAAAAGGTGACTTGAAACTCAACATTCAAAAAACTAAGACCTTAACATCCAGTCCCATCACTCCATGGCAAATAAACAGTGGCAAATTTTAATTTGGGGGCTCCCAAATCACTTTGAACAGTATCTTCAGCCTTGAAATTAAAAGATGCCGCTCCTTGGAAGGAAAGCTCTGACAAATCTAGACATTGTATTATAAAGCAGAGACATTGTTTTGCTGACAAAGGTCCACTTCATCAAAGCTATGTTTTTTTCCAGTAGTCATGTATAGATGTGAGAACTGAACCATAAAGAAGGCTGAATGCCAAAGAATGGATGCTTTTGAGTTGTGATGCTGGAGAAGACTCTTGAGAGTCCCTTGGACTTCAAGGAGATCAAAACAGTCAATCCTAAAGAAAATCAGTCCTGAATATTCATTGGGAGGAGTGATGCTGAAGCTGAAGCTCCAATACTTTGGCCACCTGATATGAAGAGCCAACTCATTAGGAAAGACACTGATGCTGGGAAAGATTGAAGGAAAAAGGAGGAAGAGGCAGCAGAGGATAAGATGGTTATTAGACGGTATCGGTATCACTGACTCAATGGGCATGAACGTGAGTGAACTCCTGAAGATAGTGGAGGACAGAGGAACCTGGTATGCTGCAGTCTCCGGGGTCACAAAGAATGGGACAGGATTTAGTAACTGAACAATGACAATAACAACTCATCATTTTCAGTCTTCTTTATCCTTAAAGTAGAATATTTCTAATATGTTAGAGAAATCAGTCTTAATCAAATGCTTTGAATGTAATTAATTCCAGAAGGATCATCAGACTTGGGTCATGGAACTGTTGTAAACTGAGGATTTTCTGTAACCCCAAATGTAACAAGATGATAATTAAAAAAAGAATACTCTAGTATGAGTAGCATCTGAATCTAGTTGATATTTTCATGGCACTTTCTTCTAACTGAAAGTTACCTCCAAAGTAGCTGTAGGCAGTGAGCAACAGAAATGCAACTCCAGAGGTGGCCAGAGTTTTCATCTGATTTTCTGAAAGTGTATGTGTGTGTACTTTAGTAAATTCACTTTTCACTTTCATGCGTTGGAGAAGGAAATGGCAATCCACTCCAGTGTTCTTGCCTGGAGAATCCCAGGGACGGGGGAGCCTGGTGGGCTGCCGTCTATGGGTCACAAAGAGTTGGACACGACTGAAGTGACCTAGCAGTAGCAGCAGCAGTATAACTATCCTCAAACTTTTGATCATTAAGGGTCACCAGAGCATGTCTAATAAAGTCTCCAGTCACTTTTTAGTCACAGAATTGTTCAATTCACAATGATTTTGTGAAGAGTTACATATATGTTATTTTTGGAGTGAGGAAGGCGAGTANAAAGAGTTGGACACGACTGAAGTGACCTAGCAGTAGCAGCAGCAGTATAACTATCCTCAAACTTTTGATCATTAAGGGTCACCAGAGCATGTCTAATAAAGTCTCCAGTCACTTTTTAGTCACAGAATTGTTCAATTCACAATGATTTTGTGAAGAGTTACATATATGTTATTTTTGGAGTGAGGAAGGCGAGTAGGCTATAATTATTCCAAAGTTTCTTCTGCAGTTTCTACATGACTTAGCTATCTTTTTGTGTCTCATGATGCTGATGCCTAAAAACATCCATGAAGTAATGATATCCAATGCTGTCTCCTTCAAGAATTTTTTTCTAATTCTAGTCTATGTCTCTCTATTCTGAATATATAATGAACTTGCAATTTCTATCATTTTTTTCATTTTTTAAGTCTTGTTTTGAAATACATGCATATTTATATTGTGTATTCAATAACATTTAAAGCTTCATATCAACTGGAAGCATTTTCATTTCTCTCTTACATTTTATCCAGCATTTAGTAAAGCACTGGACTCACACAGGTGTTCAAAAGACAGACATCTGTCAGAATCAGTTCCATCAAAATCGGGAAAGAGTGAGATAAAACTTCAGAAAACAAAATCTATTTATTTCCATTTTGACTTTTTCATCACTTTTGGAAGCACACCCATTTCCCACAGCTCTCAAACATGAAATCTTATATTAGCCTTTGCTTCTTAAGTTTCTCTCCCTGCAATGATTTCAGTTGAATTCAATTTCTTTATTCTTAGTGCCTGACTCTGAATAATATCGTGTAAATTTTCAAATTAATTTCTTATGGATTATTTTCTAAAAGTTTCCTTTTGTGGGGTAAAATTATCAAATGTACTCTTGGCTTAAGAAAATCAATTTCTACATCGTCCTTAACATCTTATAGTTTTTCCTTGTCAACATCTGTTTCAGATTTGAGTTTCACACAATTTAATTTTCAGTCTTTTCATCTTTTACTATTGGCCTAGTGTCTTTGAACCAAAGTGGCCAGGGAGGTTTCTGGTTTCTGTGCTTAGCCCTTTTCCTAGGTCCCAGGATATCAACATGTTAATTTTTAATGACAAATTTAATTATTGCATACTTGAGAACACCTAAGTTTGCATGATCACTGCAGTTTCCTTTCTTGGTAAATAGCATGAGAAGTCACATTATAATCTAAGTCACTTATTAAATTATAGCCACTTTGCCATAAGAAAGTATTGTCACAAAAAGCATAAATACTCTAAAATCCTTTTGATCAGCACATTCTTTCTGTTACAGAACCACATGGGAGATGAATTCCTAATCAGAAGCTTGCTTGGTAAGTGTGGAATTAGAACAAGTAGCTTTAGATAACTCAAATCTTAAGTCAGATGAGGCTAAGACGGTTCCTGAGCAAGTATCTTTTTTATACTTGCAAGATTTTCTAACAGTGTGTTCTGAAATCTTGATAGGTAGAAGCCATAAAAACTGTCACTTAAAAGCTACAGGTAGCTTCTTTAATGGGTAAAGACTTGAAAACTCCTCAGGAGCTGATTGTTCCTTCTTCATTCAGGGAAAGCCTCCTGATTGGGCCTTTAATTGCACAAATGTAAAGCAAGAATCACTTATGAATTATGCATTGTTCTGGGAGAAAAATGTGATGTAATTGTTCACCTGAATGAAAACATTTTGGACTGTGAGGCTAAGTAAACTATTTGCTCATGTATGATTTTGCTTCTGCTTATGCAAGTTAGTGAACCTCTCCCAATCTCAGTTTTCTTCCTCAGTAAGGTGGGGACAGTAATATTTGGGAAGATAAAGTAATATAAGTAAACTTTTTAAAAAGGAATCTCATATCTAGTCAGCAGGGTTCCCCAGTGGCTCAGCGGTAAAGAATCTGTCTGCAGTGAAGGAGATGCAGGAGATACAAGTTTGATCCCTGGGTCAGCAAGATCCTTAGGAGGAAGAAAAGGCAACCATCTATAGAATTCTTGAGGGGATAACCCTATAGACAGAGGAGCCTGGTGGGCTGTAGTCCATAGAGTTGCAAAGAGTCGGACAAGGCCGACTAAACGCCGACTAAACAACAAAACACGCATCTAGTCAGCGGCTTAATATTGGTGATGAATATGTCTCTGAGATTATCACTATTTTTTTTTAAAGAAATAAATACTTCACTCCTTTGTCTGAAGTGAGGTTGCACATTGCTTGTAAATTTTTGTACTTTCTGGAGATGTGGATACTTTGGGCAGAAGATCATAGAGTGAACTCCAAGGCTGATCCTTGCCTCTTGCAGAAGGACCACAGACAAAATACAGAAGGCAGCAAGTGCCTCATGGTAACAGCTATTGATCCTGCACGTGACTAATTCAGATGCAGACAGTCATATGTACTGCTGTGCTGGCCATGTTTGCTATTCCCAAAATGGAGTTTTTCTTGAATTAACTTTCCCACTCACAGTGATCTTGAATAGAGGAAGATTCTGGCACAGAAAATTAAAAAGTAAGCTTTAAGTGAGGTGGAAGAGGAATTATTTTTTTTTGCTGTGACTAAATGACTCTTTGGGGGTCTAGACCTGGAGGTGAGTTGGGATGCTTTTGTGTGGTGTGGCAGAAACATCAGTCACTATTCCATGAACTTAGGCTGGGACTAAGGCCTCCTGTGACTTGGGTACTCTTGCTGCCTATTAAAATGTATTCTCCATTTTCCCACTGGAGTGGAAGTATTGGGCAAATGACTAGTAAGCTGTACAGCATCCCTGGCTTCAGCCATGGCTCAGTGGTAAAGAATCTGCCTGCCATTGCAGAGACACAGGAGATGTAGGTTCAATCCCTGGGTCTGGAAGATCCATGGAGGAGGAAATGGCTACCCATGCCAGTATTCTTGCCTGGAAAATTCCATGGACAGAGGAGCCTGGTGGGCTGTAGTCCATGGGGTTGCGAAGAGTTGGACACAACTGAACATGCACACATTGCACCCCCAGCTTTCTCTGCAGTTAGGTATTGGCTTGTGAGAGTTGTCTCTGGCAGAATATGAGTAAGAAATGATGTTTTCCCTTTGAACACCTTGCTTCTTGCCTCCTGAGCCTCTCGCTGTGCTCTTTTCTCCTTCTGCCTAACCAACATGACAATAACCAGAGAGATCTTGGAACTTATTTGTGTTGAAAATGGTAGAGTAGCCATCAGACCAACCCTTGAATGGCTACATGGAGAAAAGCCAGTGTTGCCCTGAAACTTCTCCCCTTTCTTTTATGTGAGTAAGGCAAATACGTATATATATATACCACTGGATTATTGGTGTTTGTTTCAATGAATTTCCCTATTGTAACCAATTCAATTTGGGCCATGGTGTCACAGCCTGAAAAGTTGGAGAAATACATGATATCATGGCAAAACATTGACATTTATTAAAAAAAATTCTATCTCCAACTATAACTTGGAATACAAACCATATGCTCATATAGTTTTAAGTATAGTGATCTGAAAGAGCTGGAATATTTATATGTATTGGCTGCTATTCCTTGCTTCAAGTAAGGTATTACCTGAATTGACTGGTTTATGTTCAGCGATTGAAAGGGAGAGAATTCACAGGTGAAAAGCCTCATGGAAAAGCTAACTGCTTCTGAAACCTAAACAAGAAACAAGACGTAAAAGATTTCAAATGCAAAGGCCCAATAAGATGTCTAAATTGAATTAAGGTACTTAGCCTTGTAGCAAAAATCAGATACAAAGTGATATCTTCCCACCCAACCTTTGTAGATGTTCTCAAGGTAGCTATCATTAAGTTCACACCTACAGACACACAGGTACACGCATACATATGCACACTGTTAAAAACAGGGAAGTTAAAAACAAATAAAAAATTACATCTAAGGAATTTTGGGGGTGTTGCTGCTGCTACTTGAAAGGGACAGGAAATAGATGGAAAACCTATCTAGTTTTGCACTATCAAAGAAATCCGAGAAAGCTTTTGACTCTCTGACCTGTTCAAAGGGCTCACACTCTATTCTCATCATAGATGTGCCACGGAAGATAGCAGAGGAGGAGGAAGCTCCTAGAAGGCAAATTCAGGAGCCTCTGAGGGTCGTGGAAAAGGGAGCTTCTCCCAGAGGGCAGAATCACAAATAACGTGGGGATCCTTTCCATACCAGGCAAGGTCTTATCCAGTGCTTCCCTAGTGGGAGTACATTGTTTCAGTGAACTATGACTTCGCCATTTCCCTCAACCATATTTTTTTTTTTTCTTTTTTAAGCAGTATTAGGTTACAGAAAAAGTGACTGGAACATACAGAGAATTCCTATGTATTCCCTCACTGTTCATCTGCTGGTTTCCCTGTTGCTAACATTGTCCATTATTATGGTACATTTGTTACTATTGATGAATCAATATTGATACATTATANGCAGTATTGGGTTACAGAAAAAGTGACTGGAACATACAGAGAATTCCTATGTATTCCCTCACTGTTCATCTGCTGGTTTCCCTGTTGCTAACATTGTCCATTATTATGGTACATTTGTTACTATTGATGAATCAATATTGATACATTATAAATTGCATTCCATGGTTTGCACTGGGTCTCAATCTTTGTGTTGTATGCCCTATGGGTTTTGAGGAATGTAAATAAAGTGACACATATCTACTCACTTTTATATCATACAAAATAGTTTCACTGCCCTAAAAATTCTCCCTACTGCCCCTGTTTATCTCACCCTTACTCCTCAAGCCTTACAACCACTGCCACTCCTGCCACTAATCTTTTTTTACTGTCATCATAGTTTTGTCTTTTTCAGAATGTTATATAGTTGTAGTCATACAGTATGTAGAGTTTATGGTTCAGCTTCTTTCTTCAGCAATCTGCATTTTAGGTTTATCCATGTCTATCCTGTTTTGACAGTTCCTTTTTTAAAATCACTGGATAATATTCTGTTGTATGGATATACCACAGTTTGTTTAGCCATTTACCTCTTGAAGGACATCTTTGTTGCTTCCAGGTTTTGGCAATTATGAATTATCCATTTGTAGGTTTTCATAAGTTTTCAGCTCATTTGGGTGTATACCAAGCAGCATGGTTGCTGGATCATATGTTAAGAATATGTTTACTTTTCTAAGAAAATGCCAAACTGTCTTCCAAAGTTGACTGAATTTCTTTATATTCATACCAGTAATAAAAGAGAATTTCTATTTCTCTGCACATTGTCCTGCATTTTAACTGGTATTTTTTTTGTGATTATCCTGCTCTATCAACATATATTGACTTAGGTGAGGGTAGATAATCTTTGGTATTAGCCTCTATACCACTAAATACAAATTAAAATGAAACATCCAGCCTTGGAGGAGAAATTTCACATTCCAGCGATACTGGACTTGGGATTGGTTGCAGCAAATGGGTAAGACTTTGAATTGTCTCTCTGGGAAAGGGATGAGTCTATTTTATCTGCCGGCAATATTTGATGGCTAGAAAGGTAGACTAGGGTGGAGATGGCCATTTGTCCCTCAGAAACTTCTCCTCCTGTCTTCCTTTGTAATTGTAGGATTGGACTTGTGTCTAGCCAGCTATGCCATGTTTCCCAACTTCCCTTGCATTTAGATGGAGTAATGACACAGTTCTTCCAATGGGTCCACTGTTCTCCTATATATGTAAAGGTAATATGTGCCACTTCTGAGGTTAATTATAAAAACTCCCTGACATGCACCCCCGCCATGTTCTCTCTGATATTGGGCTTCTTGTCATTGTTCAGTNTCTAGCCAGCTATGCCATGTTTCCCAACTTCCCTTGCATTTAGATGGAGTAATGACACAGTTCTTCCAATGGGTCCACTGTTCTCCTATATATGTAAAGGTAATATGTGCCACTTCTGAGGTTAATTATAAAAACTCCCTGACATGCACCCCCGCCATGTTCTCTCTGATATTGGGCTTCTTGTCATTGTTCAGTCGTGTCGAAATTTTTGCAACCCCGTGGACTGCAGCATGCCAGGCTTTCCTGTCTTTTACCATCTCCCAGAGCTTGCTCAAACTCTTGTCCATTGAGTCAGTGATGCCATTCAACCAGCTCATGCCTTTGTTGTTCCCTTATCCTCCTGCCCTCTATCATTCCCAGCATCGGTGTTTTACTAAATGAGTTGCCTCTGCAAATCAGTTGACCAAAGTATTGAAGCTTCAACATCAGTCCTTCCAATGAATATTAAGGGTTGATTTCCTCTAGGATTGATTGGTTTGATNTGTTGTTCCCTTATCCTCCTGCCCTCTATCATTCCCAGCATCGGTGTTTTACTAAATGAGTTGCCTCTGCAAATCAGTTGACCAAAGTATTGAAGCTTCAACATCAGTCCTTCCAATGAATATTAAGGGTTGATTTCCTCTAGGATTGATTGGTTTGATCTCATTGCAGGCCAAGGGACTCTCACGAGTTTTTCCAGTACCACAATTAGAAAGCATCAATTCTTTGGCACTCAGCTTTCTTTATGGTCCAACTATCACATCCATATATGACTAATGGAAAAACCATAGTTTTGACTATATGGATATTTGTTGGCAAAGCAATGTCTCTGATTTTTAACACACTGTCTAGGTTTTTCACAGCTTTTCTTCCAAGGAGCAAGTTGGTTTCTTTTTTTTTAAATTTCGTGGCAGCAGTCACCATCCACAGTGAATATGGAGTGCAAGAAAATAAAGTCTGTCACAGTTTCCACTGTTTCCCCATCTACATGGCATGAAGTGATGGGACTGGATGCCATGATCTTAGTTTTCTGAATGTTGAGTTTTTAGCGAGCTTTTACACTCTCCTCTTTCAACTTCACCAAGAGGCTCTTTAGTTCTTAAAAGAACTGGCTTGAACATCTGGAATTTCATGTTTCACGAACTGCTGAAGCCTGACTTGGAGTTTCAAGCATTACATTGCTAGCATGTGAGATGAGTGCAATTGTGAGGTAGTTTGAACATTCTTTGGCATTGCCTTTCTTTGGGANTTAGAGTGCAAGAAAATAAAGTCTGTCCCAGTTTCCACTGTTTCCCCATCTGCATGGCATGAAGTGATGGGACTGGATGCCATGATCTTAGTTTTCTGAATGTTGAGTTTTTAGCCAGCTTTTACACTCTTCTCTTTCAACTTCACCAAGAGGCTCTTTAGTTCTTGAAAGAACTGGCTTGAACATCTGGAATTTCATGTTTCATGAACTGCTGAAGCCTGGCTTGGAGTTTCAAGCATTACATTGCTAGCATGTGAGATGAGTGCAATTGTGAGGTAGTGTGAACATTCTTTGGCATTGCCTTTCTTTGGGACTGGAATGAAAACCGACCTTTTCTAATACTCTGGCCANCATATGTTATAAATGACCCAGACATGTCAGTCTGGTTGCCTGAACAATAGCATAAAGGAGAATAACTCTGCTGACCTATTCTTCCTTCTAAACTGTTACTTGAATGAGTAATGAATTTCTATTATGTTTGAGCTAGGCTTGGTTCTATTTGTAAGGATAACTTGGTTCTATTTATATCGAGTCTTATTAATGCATATGCATAAGGGAAAGTGCATTATTTTCTTCTTATCCTAGGCTCTCATAACACTGCCTGTCTTTTAGAAAAAATAATAGTCATGGGTAGTAAGTTACAGTCTCACTGTAAAGTGGTCCCTTTCTCAGTGTCATTGGTGGTCTGAGATGCAATATACTGTGGAAGTAAAGAAATTGGCATCTGCTAATTTCTTTACTACCAATGCTCAGTTGCTCAGTTGTGTCCAACATTTTGCAACCCCATGGACTGTAGCCCACCAGGCTCCTCTGCCCATGGGATTCTCCCAGCAAGGATACACAGGTAGGTTGCCATTTTCATTTCCACTGTATTCCTTTACCTACCTATATTAAATGTAAGGTTTTGCTAACTTGGGAAATTTCTTTAACTTTGTAGACTTTAGCTTATTTAACAGTACCCATTTCCTAAGTTTTTTTTTGTAGAAATTAATTGAAATAAATCATGTGAATAATTAGGAAAAAATTTGGTACTTGGGTGCTCAAGCATTATGAGCTACCAGCTAGCTCTTAACTCTGTGAAGTTGGATTTTATGCCCACATTTAGTGGAAAATCTAGAATTTAAAATAAACAGACCAAAAAAAAAAAAAGTATTCATGGGTAGAATGCCTATTTTGACTTTGGTTGGAGTAAGAAAATGAGGAAGTGTAAAAGAGAGGGGTTTTGTTTGATTTCCTGGGGGCATAGCCAATTTCTCCAAATAAAGTAAAATAATAGCACCTCCCACTGGGTAGAGAGTTTGTAAAGAGAATTGCTGAATCTTTCTGTCCCTGAAAATCCAGCAGTTAGGGCAGATGCCAGAAACAGCACTGAGGGGGTAACACAATGAATTGCAAATGTGTACAAAGAGTTCAGCAACTGGCAGCCGCAATGAAAACTGCCATAAGCATGTGTTACATGAAAGTTATTGGCAGATTAAGTTCAGAAATCCAGCACCAGCTGAGGCAGAGAAGACAATAAATAGTTTAAATTGGCAACCAAAACTTTTACCAAACACTTACATACACATAATGAGAACAATACAAGAGAGAGTGTGAAGGAGAGCGGGGATGGGAGTTATTGGGATTCTTAGGGAGGTCACAAAACCCCAGTTTCTTAAGGAACTAATCCATGAATCATTTTCAAGGGTCTAAGCAAATCCCCTCCATGGCATCAAGGAAAATAAGACAGAAAAGCAGAGAAGCAAAGAATAATAAATCAGCCCTTACTTTAAAAAAAATGATGGTGAAAAAAATTGAAGGGAAGAGATTTTGGAGTGTCCTAGGCAAAAAGGAGTTGATGATTAAATCCAAACTCAAATATAATTTTTGCCTGGTACCTCATGTGAAGAGTTGACTCATTGGAAAAGACCCTGATGCTGGGAGGGACTGGGGGCAGGAGGAGAAGGGGACAACAGAGGATGAGATGGCTGGATGGCATCACTGACTCGATGGACATGAGTTTGGGTAAACTCTGGGAGCTGGTGATGGACAGGGAGGCCTGGTGTGCTGTGGTCACGAGGTCTCAAAGAGTTGGACATGACTGAGTGACTGAACTGAACTGAATTGAAATTCCTTTCAGGTATGATTAAATTATTCTCAAGTTCCTCTTTGTTATAGTTCACAGTTTACAATTCTCACAGAGAATTATTCTATATTTAAAACAATGTAGAATCTGGGCCCTAACAAATGTCTGGTTTAAAATAATGTCCTGTCATCAATTAATTATATTAAGTTAAATCCATTACCTCCTAAGAGATAAAAAAGAGGAGATAGGCTTAAACAAGGCTTCCCTTATGGCTCAGACAATAAATAATTTGCCTGCAATGCAGGAGACCTGGGTTCGATCCCTGGGTAGGGAAGATACCCTGGAGAAGGGAATGGCAATTCACTCCAGTATTCTTGTGGAGAATTTCATGGACAGAGGACACTGGTGGGCTACAGTCCATGGGGTCACAAAGAGTCAGACATAAATGAGAGACTAAAATTTTCACTTTTAGGCTTAAATAAAGTTGAGTTTAAATTCTTCTCTAATATCCAAATCAATTGATGTTGGAAAATGAATCAGATTTATGTGCAGAAAAAAGTATGTGGGTGAATAACTGAAAGAAGCAAGGATGCAATACTTGTCTTAGAATATTATTTTTTCCTAAGAATGTAAACTTTAAAGATTAGAGATATTGTTTGATCTTCTGTTTGTTTTATAGCGGGACAGTCTAGTGAATGTTATTCTTGTTGTAGTCAATCTATTTTATCTCCTACTGTTTCCTAATGCGAAACTTCCAGTCTAAGCAGGCTGGCTGACCCAACCTCCAACTTCACACTAGCCGCACTTTTAGCTTCTGAGCCCTGTTCTGCGCTCATATCATTTTCTGCCATTTGCTGTGGCTTTCATTTTTCTCTTCTTCCAAAACCATCCTCATTCCTTTGAACCCAGCTTAAATCCCCTGACTTACTTCCTATCATTGAACTTGTATAGCATGTAATTCTTTGAACCTTACATTTTAACTATTTCATGGCCATTTAAACATTTCGTGTATGCAAGTCATATTTTTCCAATAAGATGATAAATTCCTTGTAAAGGGCAAAGGTCTTCTTTCAGGTACATGGTAGATATTCAGTACATATTGATTGCTTAATATGCCTCCTAATGCATATATTAGGAAGTTGCTCTTAGGAAGTAGTTACATAGTGGAGGGCTCTGCAGAAGGAAGTTGAGCAATACACTGAATAAAAACAAAGCTTTCATTAATGGGAGCAAATGACATGATTAACACCTTTTCTGGCAACCTTGCAGCTTGAATTTGATTTAAAAAAAGTAATCTGTCCAAAGAAAGAAAGCTAAATTGAATGAATTTAACTCCATAGTGTAAGACTGTGTTAGTAGATATTTAAAAAGATGACATTTCAGTGTATTTTAAGTGCAATACATCAATCTGCCATTGAGCTAATGAACTTCAAGTTAAAAAATCACTGAGGATTTTGGTCTAGATGACTCCTTCAAGTATCCTTGGGGAGGTAAGATGCGTAGATAATTGAATGAAAATCTATCTTGACTGACCTCAATGACAACAGTGTCCAACTCACATTACAAATCACCTGTAGTCTTTAATGGACTACTTTTTAATTGCTTTAAAAATGTTAAGGGAGCACAGTGTTTCTTATTCGTCTATTCCTCATCAGTAAAACTAATTTCTAGTGGGTTTTTTCTTTATCACTTGCAGTTTACAGTTAACTTCAGTAGCTCTAGTTTAAATTTCATCAGAGGAGAAAAAAATCACATTTGGTCATCTTTTCATCTTTTTTTCTGCCTAATCGCTTTGTCTTTATGAATGCCTTGAGATTATGGGATCAAATTAGTTCAATCATAAAACGTAGGAATAAATGAGTAATTGATGACTATAAACTAATAAAGAGGAAAATAAAAGAGGAATATGTTTTTCTGTGAGTTCTAGTAGGGCTTCATCCAAGCTCACAACTCAATTATAATATCATTTTCTGTTTCTCTGAAGGGAAACACAAATATTTAGAGACCTACACAAATAATATATTATGAAAGAGTCATAAAACTACATTTTTGAGAAATGTTAAAAAATATTATGTAACTTAATATTATAATATGTAGTAATATTGATAGAAACACAGAGTCAATAGCTAGAATATTCCAACTAATGCTTAATCAAATATGGTCTTGGACTATATTGTCAGAATTACTTGGATGCTTGAAATGTAAATTCCTACATCACACCCCAGGTATACTGAATCAGGATTTCGAAAGGTGAATGACAACTATTTACATTGTGAAATAGCACCTCTGACAATGCTTATAAATGCAAGAATTAGAAAACTATTAAAATCCACTTAATTTTTGACTATGAAAATATGTCTAGAAAGGTAACCATCACTTACTGCAATGTTGTTGTTGTTCAGTTGCTCAGTCGTGTCCAACTCTTTGTGACCCCATGAACTGTCAGCACTCCAGGCTTCCCTGTCCTTCACCAACTCCTGGAGTTTGCTCAGATTCATGTCCATTGAGTCACTGATGCCATCCAATCATCTTGTCCTCTGTCATCTCCTTCTCCTCCTGCCTTCAATCTTTTCGAGCATCAGGGTCTTTTCTGAGTCAGCTCTTCGCATTAGGTGGCCAAAATATTGGAGCTTCAGTTTCAGCATCAGTCCTTCCGATCAATAGTCGGGATTGATTTCCTTTAGAATGTTACTGCAACGTTAGAAGAAGACAAACTCTCACTTTTTAACTGTCAGTCTTTGCATTGCTTTCCCCACTGAATCTGGCATGCTACAATAATAGAGAAAATAGATGCAATCTGATGGCTTCTGATTTATGAGTTTCAACTGTTTTGTGCATACACTCCCCCCAGCTTCTGCTTAAGGGAGGCATATTGGGGAAATTGTGGTGTGATAGGCTTAAGGAGTCTATGTCTGGGGTTTCACATCTAGGACCTAGTTGGCTCAAGCTGCCATAACAAAATACCACAGACTGGATGGTTTAATCACCGGTTTTCTCACAATTCTGGAGGCTAGGAGTCCCAGATCAAGGTCTGGCAGGGTCACTTCTGGTGAGGGTGCTCTTCCTGGCTTGCTGATGTCCACTTTGTCCTTTCCTGAGCATGGGTAGAGAGGCAGAGCGTGTGTGAGCTCTCTTCTGACTCTTCTTAAAAGGACACTAAACATATTGGATCAAGACCCCACTCTTATGACCTCACTTAACTATAACTACTTCCTTATTCCAAATACGACCATACTGGATATTAGGGTTTCAATATATAAATTATAGGGAGACACAGATATTCATAACAAGGATGATTTACTGTATCTGAGTGAGCCTTGAGAGGTGGGAAGAAATGGAATGAAATCTTTGTTGAAACCCTTGAAGATAAGCCAAAGTTCAAGATGTAGAAACCAAATGCCAAAGTTTCAACCAGTAGAAATATAAGTAAAATAAAGCAGGAATAAGAATTGGGGGAAAGAGGATTAAAGTCAGAAGGATCCAGAGAGATGACCACAATCACAATGATACACTCCTTTAGAGACCAACAGTTTGATACTACAGGGGGTCTAGCTAACTTAAAGTTTCAGTGTTATGGGCTCAGAAGTCCGAAACAGTCCCAGTTTGTTAATGTTTTTCATTATTTAACTTTCTAAATTACAAAATCAAAATAATACTTAATTTTTATTTTAATTATTTATTATATTTGCTTAGTTTTTTAAGGAAAATTGTTTTACAAGGTTGTGTTGCTGTACAATAATGCAAATCAGCCATCTGAAAATCACTCAGTCATGTCTGACTCTTTATGACCCCATGGACTGCAGCCTGCCAGGCTTTTCTGTTCATGAAATTTCCCAGGCAAGAATACTGGAGTGAGTACCCTTTTCTTTCTCCAGGAGATCTTCCCAGTCCAGGAATCAAGCCTGGGTCTCCTATACTGCAGATGGATTCTCAAGCATCTGACCCACCAAGGAAAACCATAGTTAAACAGATGTCAACTCCCTCCTGAGACTCCCTTCACTCCTCCCACCCCATCCCTCAAGAGCATATCACAAAGCACCTGACTGGGCTCCCTGTGTTATATAGCAACTTCTCACCAGCTATCTGTTTCATGCATGGCAGTGTATATATGTTGATTCTATTTTCTCCATTTGTCCCACTCTCTCTTTTCCCCATTGTGTTCACAACTCCATTCTCTATAGCTGCATCTCCATTACTTCCCTGCTAATAGGTTCATAAATACCATTTTTCTAGATTCCATATATATGCATTAATATACAATATTTCAGGCTATCTTGATGGCTCAGATGTTAAAAAATCTGCCTGCAATGCAGGAGACCAGGGTTTGATCCATGGATTGGGGAGATCCCCTACAGAAGGGAATGGCTGCCCATTCCAGTATTCTTGCCTGGAGAATTACATGGAGAGAGGAGCTTGACAGGCTAAAGTTCAGAGGATAGCAAAGAGACAGCCATGACTTTCACTTTCATAGGATACTTGATTTTCTCTTTTTGACTTCACCCTGTATAACAGGCTTTAGTTTCATATATACCTGCAGTATAAGAAAGCAAACCATGAAGACAATGTGTATGGCTTTTAAAAATAATGTTCTATTAGCATTACCGTAATGCCTTTTTTCCCTATATATAATCATGGCAACAATATTCCTATTTTCTGTCTACCTACTCTTTGACTGACTGTCTCATGTCTTTATTAAATAATTCCCATTAAGCTCACAGAGTTTTACATATTCATATTGAAACAATGTCACTGGTAGGATCCCTTATTTGTGAACCCAGCTATATACTTATGTGCTTGTGATGAACTTTTGCATGCAGGTTTCCATTATTACAACGTAAGAATTTGTGTGGACTCCATTCTTCTTTTTCCTTTGTGTGGACTCCATTCTTCTTTTTCCTTCCTTTTTTAAAAACCCTGTTTTATTTATTGACCTTGTATACTTCGTAGCTTAGCTGGGAAAGAATCTGCCTACAATACAGGAGACCCTGGTTTGATTCATGGGTCATGAAGATTCCCTTGAGAATGTATAGGCTTCCCACTCCAGTATTCTTGGGATTCCCTGGTGGCTCAGATGGTGAAGAATCTACCCACAGTGTGGGAGACCTGGATTCGATCCCTGGGTTGGGAAGATCCTCTGGAGAAGGGCATTGCAACATATGCTAGTACTCTTGCCTGGAGAATCCCACGGACAGAGGAGCCTGGAGGGCTACAGTTTATGGGGTTGCAACTGAGGGACTAAGTACATACATACTTCAAGCTATGTGTGGACTTTATTTCTCTTGGAATTATTGCAAGGATCCATTTTCAGATAAACTTCTCTGAACTAGACCTTCTTTTTCTTCCTTTCTTTTGTGTAACTGGTGGTTTAGCTTCTGGTTTGTCGTCTTTTCTTTAGGTTTGTTTCACAGAGTATACAGCATAAATTCTAGAGGAATATTATTTATGTGCTTTATGTGTCAGGGTCTTCTAGATTGCAAAATACATAACTTTTATTGAGCCTCAGGGAATTTATGTTACTTCTCCAAGGCCAGATCAGTAGTAAATAAATCAGTCCTAGAAAATGCCCTTTTGAAAATGTTTTGCCTGGGCTACACAGCTCATAGGATCCTAATTCCCTGAACAGGGATCAAACCTGCATCCCAACAATGAAAGCACCATGTACTAACCACTGAACTCCCAGGCCAGTCCCCTAAAAAGGGTCTTCTAATTTTAAGATCATTCTGTTTGAATGTTACTGTGCATTAATCAGTATTATCTCATTGGGTATTTTATCAATAGGATGGTAGAAACATGAATTTATAAGCACCATTGACTTTTTAGATAGCCATTTTATATATATGGACTCATTGGATGGTGGATGCAAAACAAACTGTAACCCATAACTATCTTCAGTCCATTATGATTCTTCTTTGCTGATATCTTGATCTAATTATGCTGTCATCATGCTGTTAAAGTAGAGTTAGAGGGCATTTAATAAAATATAGTTGAAGAGGAGGAGAAAATGAGGAATTAATTATCTGACATAACAGTATCACAGATTTCTTTGTTGACACATAATTTGAAAGTTAAATCACTCCTGGAAAAGAGCAAGAAGCACTTTTGTGTGAAGTAAAGGGGATTCCACCAGGGAAAAAAATCCTTACACATAAATCTAGAACTCAAATATCCAAATAACAGTTTAAATTTATCTTGAATATTTAAGACCTGTTGGAGAGATTAACCAATTATGAAACATTTGTTTGTATATTTATGACACAAGTATCGGTATCAAGTTTCAGTCAACACTAGAGAAGTTAGTTTTGCTGAATATATATTTATTTTTTGGGTGTGAGGTTGAACCTAGATATAGATGCATACTGTTTATTAAACCAAAATTTCTATGGGACTGAGTTATAGGCCGAGCTTAGTTCTAGAGAGACTTTAGCCTTTTAACTGCTTAGGTATAGTATATGTTAGTGTCCAAGTTAAAAGGCAATAAAGATGATATTAGTGATTGGTGATTATATTGCTTTCATTTTCAGACTGACAATTTTGGAGAAGTAATTGAAACTTTCTATTATTTTACACTTGGTATCAAATTGGTCATGTGTCACTTTAATATCAGTCTATATTAAGAAATTGCTTTCTTAATTTCTGAATTGCTATTGAACATTATTTCCTCATAGTGACTTTTAACTTACATTTTTCTCTAATCATTCTAACACAGATCACAGCAATATATTTCTGACTGATCTCCCACCACCTGTCTCTCTTCTTCAAACCTATCACATTGTTGTCACTTAAGTGTGAGAACATATCATTTTCTTCATGTCACTTGATTAAAAAGATCAATAATTTATAATGAGCTTAGGTATTTATTAGAAAACCAACTTATAATATTGAAAAGTTGGCTGTGAAGTTCAGGAGGACTGGACAAGAGATAATTAAGGGTTATAAATAGAAGATTGGAAAAGCAAGAGAGTTCCAGAAAAACATCTACTTCTGCTTTATTGACTACGCCAAAGCCTTTGACTGTATGGATCACAATAAACTGTGGAAAATTCTTCAAGAGATGGGAATACCAGACCACCTGACCTGCCTCTTGAGAAATCTGTATGCAGGTCAGGAAGCAACAGTTAGAACTGGACATGGAACAACAGACTGGTTCCAAATAGGAAAAGGAGTATATCAAGGCTGTATATTGTCACCTGGTTATTTAACTTATATGCAGAATACATTATGAGAAATGTTGGGCTGGATGAAACACAAGCTGGAACCAGGATTTCTGGGAGAAATATCAATAACCTCAGATGTGCAGATGATGCCACCCTTACTGGCAGAAAGTGAAGAAGTAAAGAGCCTCTTGATGAAAGCGAAAGAGGAGAGTGGAAAAGTTGGCTTAAAGCTCAACATTCATAAAACTAAGATCATGGCATCTGGTCCCATCACTTCATGGAAAATAGATGGGGAAGCAGTGGAAACAGTGTCAGACTTTATTTTGTTGGGCTCCAAAATCACTGCAGATGGTGACTGCTGCCATGAAATTAAAAGACGCTTACTCCTTGGAAGAAAAGTTATGACCAATCTAGAGAGCATATTAAAAAGCAGAGACATTACTTTATTAACAAAGGTCCATCTAGTTAAGGCTATGGTTTTTCCAGTAGTCATGTATGCATGTGAGAGTTGGACTGTGAAGAAAGCTGAGTGCTGAAGAATTGATACTTTTGAACTGTGGTGTTGGAAAAGACTCTTGAGAGTAACTTGGACTGCAAGGAGATCAAACCAGTCCATCCTAAAGGAAATCAGTCCTGAATGTTCATTGCTAGGACTGATGCTGAAGCTGAAACTCCAATACTTTGGCCACCTGATGTGAAGAACTGACTCACTGGAAAACACCTGGATGCTGGGAAAGATTGAGGGCACGAGGAGAAGGGGGTGACAGAGGATGAGATGGCTTGATGGACATGAATTTGAGTAATCTCTGGGAGTTGGTGATGGACAGGGAGGCCTGGCATGCTGCAGTCCATGGGGTTGCAAAGAGTCCGACAAGACTGAGTGACTGAACTAAACTGATAAATAGTAGAAGAAAATCAGTATCAAAGAGGTTGATATAAAAATGCTTGTTTGCATGCTCAGTCTCTCAATCTGAGTCTTTGCGACCCCATGGACTATAGCCTGACAGGTTTCACTGCTCAAGAGATTTTCCAGGCAACAATACTGGAGTGGGTTGCCTTTTCCTACTCCAGGAGATACTCCTGACCCAAGGATGAAAATCTCATCTCCTGCATCGGCAGACAGATTCTTTACCAGTGAGCCACCTGGGAAGCCCCTAGTGTAAGAATAGGAACTAACAAATTATCTGAGAAGGAATGGCTCTAGAACCATGGCTTGCATAATTTTCACCATGACTTGCAATGAGAAATACATTTTATATTTTGGCCAGTTATATGAATAAACTTGCAGTAGTCCATCTATACATATGCATTTGTGCATTCACGTGCACACACACACCCTGAAACAAACATGTCACCAAACAATGCTTATTATAATTAATATGATGCATCTGATGTTTTCAAGTCAATTCTATTTTACAAAAAAAAAAAAAATCAAATTTGTGGTGGTGATTCATTAATGGCATCCTCTAGTGAGTTTTGACCTACAGCTTGAAAAATACTGAGGAAAGTAGCTTCAAGTGGACTGAGAGGAAAGAGTTTCAAGGAGTGATTAATCAAGGGAGTCCAAGACAGCAGAGAGATTAAGATAATAGTCAAAAGGCTTCAGTTGGACTTAATAATAGTAAAGTGGTAATTAAGGGGTGCTTGATACAGTGCTGCTTTCAGTGATCAAGAGTGGGATGAAATCAGACTGCTAAGGGCTAAGAAGATCAATTAAGAATGGCTGAACCCCTAAAAGAAAATTTAAAAGGCATGTGGATATTGTTTACTCCAGAGGTAAAGAATCTACCTGCCAGTGCAGGAGCCGCAGAAGAGTCTGATTCAGTCCCTGGATCAGGAAGATCTCCTGGAGGAGGAAATGAGAACTCGCTCCAGTGTTCTTGCCTGGAAAATCCCATGGACATAGGAACCTGGTGGGCTACAGTCCATAGGGTTTCAAAGAGTCGGATACCACTTAGCGACTGAGTACATACACACTTTACAGATATGGAGGTAGGTACAATGAAGATATAGTTTTTCTTCGTATTCTTGTCACCTCTTCTTAATATCTTCTACTTCGGTTAGGTCCATATTATTTCTGTCCTTTACTGTCCTTTACTTTAATATTTCAATGAAATATTCCCTTGGTGTCTCTAAGGGAGACCTTGGAGATCTCTAGTCTTTCCCATTCTATTGTTTTTTTCTATTTCTTTGCACTGATCACTGAGGAAGGCTTTCTTGTCTCTCCTTGCTATTCTTTGGAACTATGAATTCAAATGGGTGTATCTTTCCTTTTCTCCTTTGCCTTTAGCTTCTCTGCTTTTCTCAGCTATTTGTAAGGCCTTGTCAGACAGCCATTTGCCTTTTTGGATTTCTTTTTCTTGGAGATGGTCTGGATTACTGCATCCTGTACAATGTAACTAACTTCCATCCATAGTTCTTCAGGTGCTCTATCAGATCTAATCCCTTGAATCTATTTGTCACTTCTACTGTGTAGTCATAAGGGATCTGATTTAGGTCATACCTGAATCGTCTAGTGGTTTCCTCTACTTTCTTCAATTTAAGTCTAAAATTGGCAATAAAGAGTTTGTGATCAGAGCCAGAGACACAGTCAGCTCCCAGTCTTGTTTTTGCTGACTGTATAGAGCTTCTCCATCTTTGGCTGCAAACAATACAATTAATCTGATTTCAGTATTGACCATCTGGTGATGTCCAAGTGTAGAGTCTTCTCTTGTGTTGTTGGAAGAGGTGTTTGCTATAACCAATGCACTCTCTTGGCAAGACTCTGTTAGTCTTTGACCTGCTTCATTTTGTATTCCAAGGCCAAATTTGCCTATTACTTCAGGTATTTCTTGACTTCCTACTTTGCATTCCAGTCTCCTATAATGAAGGATTGATACTGAAACTTCAATACTTTGGCCACCTGGTGTGAAGAACTGACTCATTGGAAAAGACCCTGATGCTGGGAAAGATTGAAGGCAGGAGGAGAAGGGGATGACAGAGGATGAGATGGTTGGATGGCATCACTGATGTGATGGACATGAGTTTGAGTAGACTCTGGGATTTGGTGATGGACAGGGAAGCCTGGCATGCCCCATTCCATAGGGTCACAAAGAGCGGACACAACTGAGCAACTGAACTGAACTGAACAACAAGGATAAGAAATTTACCCATTCCCAGGTACTGGTAACAGAACCAGCATTCAGACCTTATCAGATCATACTCTGAAGCTTCATTATATCACAAGAGGGAATAGCTGATAAAAGTAAGGGTGGGACTGATGCTATGCATTCATACCTTGTCCTTCATTAAGCTTTCTCTTTTCGTCTAGCTACATCCGTCTTTTGAGCATCTTTCAAATACTGCCTTTTTTCCCCTTTTTTTCTTACCTCTACCACTTCTTGTTGCATTTTTATTCTCTTCTCTGACTCTTGCTTCTCAGTACTTTTTAGTTTCTTTTGTATATAGGAAGAAGAACCTGGTAAGAAAAGACCTGATCAGAAACAGCAACCCACAAGGCCCTCTCGCCAGCCAAATACCAACTTTTATTATAATTATTTTACAAGTCTTCTCTGCCATACTAGTTTCAAGTATGTTCTATTACTTATGGCACTTAGCATGATACTTGACACTTAGAACTCATTCAATAAACATTTGTTGAATAAGGAAAAACACTTGGTGTTGCTTAGTCTTTGAAAAGGCTGTTGCTTTATGAATCAACATGGACTGGTAATTTTCATAATTAGAGTGATTGGCCACATGGTATATGACCAATAAATGATATTAAAGTGTTCAATATTCTATTTTTTCAAAGAGTTTATTGACATGTAGTCTCTTTGATTTTTTGGGGGGGGATTCTTTTCTATTCAGTCTTTATTTACAGCAAAGTACAGAGTATGTGGTCATTTAAGTAAGTGCTAACAAGTAAGTGCAGGGCAGTAGAAGGAAAAGGGGAAAGTGCAAGCATCTGAAAGACCAAAAAACAAAAAAAGGCCTATGTCTCTATTTACCTACTCACCCTGTTCCTGAGGCAGGACCAGCCAGGCACTCACCACTTTTAAGGGTGGCCAGACACTGCCTTGAAGCCAGCCCGCTGCCTGAGAAGGGCTGCAGAAGGCACAGAGACCAAGNTAGAAGGAAAAGGGGAAAGTGCAAGCATCTGAAAGACCAAAAAACAAAAAAAGGCCTATGTCTCTATTTACCTACTCACCCTGTTCCTGAGGCAGGACCAGCCAGGCACTCACCACTTTTAAGGGTGGCCAGACACTGCCTTGAAGCCAGCCCGCTGCCTGAGAAGGGCTGCAGAAGGCACAGAGACCAAGTTCAAAGCGGGGGACTCAGCTCCAGACTCGCCCTGATGGTTTCCCAAGCATGCTTTCACTCTTACTCTCGTCTGCTGGGACACTGAGACTTTGCACCTCTATCCTGAGGTCAGGGGGTTGACATTTTTTTTCAAAGAAGCACATTCTCTCTCTGTCTTTACTCTTTTCTCTTTGAAAATACCTCTAGCTCTACTTAGAACTGGACATGGAACAACAGACTGGTTCCAAATAGGAAAAGGAGTACGTCAAGGCTGTATATTGTCACCCTGCTTANGACAGAGGATGAGATGGCTTGATGGCATGACTGACTTGATGAACGTGAGTCTGAGTGAACTCTGGGAGATGGTGATGGACAGTGAGGCCTGGTGTGCTGTGATTCATGGGGCTGCAAAGAGTCGGACACGACTGAGCGACTGAACTGAACTGAACTAGCTCAACTTAGTGTTTTTGTTGTTGTTGTTTATTCGTTTGTTTTTTCTTTTTAATGAGACAAATGATACCTTATTCCCTGGCTTTTATATCTTCACCATTTTTTCCTATCAGATTGTAGAAAATCTGTTCTAAGAACTAAACAACTCAGCAAATGCCTCACATGAATATCCTGACAATTACCACAATTTTTCATTTTGTGCATGTGAAAAATCTAGGATATTTGAATATACTAAACCTGCATCTTTATTTGTTGAGTTTTATTTTGGTTGGTGTTTCTATAGGAGCTGCAAAATTTTATAGACTAAATATATTAATATATCTTAAAACTTGAAGTTCTAAATCAGTGTTCAGTTAAAACATTTCTTGCTTTATGAGTTTGGAAAGCTAATACTTGTAAGATATGTCAAGCTAGTATGGCTTCTNATCTTTATTTGTTGAGTTTTATTTTGGTTGGTGTTTCTATAGGAGCTGCAAAATTTTATAGACTAAATATATTAATATATCTTAAAACTTGAAGTTCTAAATCAGTGTTCAGTTAAAACATTTCTTGCTTTATGAGTTTGGAAAGCTAATACTTGTAAGATATGTCAAGCTAGTATGGCTTCTGATATAAAGATTTAGGGCATTTTTTACATTTTAAACTCTATTCCTGAGAAATTGCCTTTTTTTTTTTTTCTTTTAAATATGAGGACAGCTGTTGAAGACCACATTTCTATTAAGCAGCAGCATCTGTGGAGTGAGGGCACTATTTGGCTCAAAAACAAATTTTTCTCGGGAATCTTTACCCTGTTGATATGGACAGATTTCCCATTTTTAAATAAAAAGAGGGGCTTTTCATTACAAATTAAAGGGAAACTTTTACAATGTCTAGAACACTTCAGTTCAGCTCAGTCAAAGCTATGGTCTTCCCAGTGGTCACGTATGGTTGTGAGAGCTGGACCATAAAGAAGGCAGTTGCTGTTGTTCAGTTGCTCACTTGTGTCTAACTCTTTGCAACCCCATGGACTGCAGCAGGCCAGGCTTCCCTGTCCATCACCAACCCCAGAAGCTTGGTTAAACTCATGTCTGTTGAGTCACCAGAACCCTTGGTGTTCTGCAAATGAAGGAGGAGGATGCCCTGGCACCAGGAACCTACTTAGGTGGCACCTACCTTGACTTCCAAATGGAAAGTATATCCATGAAAAGGAACAGTAATGGCATCTATCAATACATCATAAATCTGAAGAGAAACCGGGAGAAGCTTGTGCCGTTGTTGTTGGAAACCTGGCTGATGTCAGTGTCCTGTCCTCTAGGAATACTGGCCAGAGAGCTATGCTTAAGGTTTTTCTGCTGCCACTGGAGCACTCCCACTGCTGCCACTTCACTCTGGAAATTTCACTGATCAGATCCAGACAGCCTTTATAAATATTTACATTTTTTTTAATTGGAGGATAATTTCTTTACAGTGATGTGTTGGTTTCTGCTGTACAACAACTCAAATCAGAATCAATCATAACAATATATATCCCCTCCCTCTTGAGCCTCCCTCCTACCCCATCCCACCCTCATCCTACCCATTCTACCCCTCTAGTTCATCACAGAGCACCAGGTTGGGCCCCCTCTGTTACATAGCAGGTTCCCACCAGCTATTAATTTTATACATGGCAGTGTTTATATGTCAATGCTATTTATTCAATTCTGTCCACGCTCTCCTTCCTCTGCTGTGTCCACAAGTCTGTTCTCTATGTCTGTGTCTCCATTCCTTCCCTGCAGAAAGCTTCATCAGTACCATTTTTATATGCTATTTGTTTTTCTCCTTCTGACTTACTTCACTTTGTATAACAGGCTCTAGGTTCATTCACCTCACTATAACTGACTCAGATCCCTGGATCTATGTCATCTGGTGGTTACTGAGTGCTCCAGGTGCCCACCTAGCAGTTCCCTACTGAAGACTGGGCCTCATCCCAGCTTTGAGGACTGGCCCCCATCTCTGCTGCTTGGGCCACTGAATGGTAGGAAAAACCAGTGAGTCATCTTAAGCAGCTCTTCTATAGATTCTTACACAGAAAGTAGAAATAAATTTGACAGAAAAAAAGTTTTTCTTAAAAAAAAAATAGTCCACTATGTGCCTACTTTATGCTCTTCACAATGCTATGTACTTTACATTAAATGTATCTTTAAAATTTATTTTTTTCATAAATGATGCACTAATGTATGACAGAAAGTTCTTCAACCATAAAATGCATTTAGTGAAAGATGTCTTATGTTATCTCAATGTCTCAGCTACTCCTCTATTTTTTATAGTCAAAGATTTTTTAAATTTTCTTATGCACTCTCTGGAAATAGTGCAGAAAGTGAAGTCTCTCAGTCATGTCTGACTCTTTGTGACCCCATGGACTGTAGCCTACCAGACTTCACCATCCATGGTATTCTCCAGACAAGAATACTAGAATGGGTTACCATTTCCTTCTCCAGGGGATCTTCTTGACCCAGGGATTGAACTTGGGTCTCCTGCATTGGAGGTAGACACTTTATCCTCTGAGCCATGTAAGTGTTAAATACGAGATCAAGTCTTTTTCACTAAAAGGTTTTTATTCTTTCCATAAAATTATGCCTGTCTATAATATCCTTATATTTAATATTTAATTATGCATATTATTTATATATAATATCTTATATATAATGGATATCTTAGCATCAAAATTGAAGAGGAAAAAAATGGGTTGATGTTATTTTTCAGTCAAAGTTTTGTCTTCTTGGCCGTGCAAGTTGCTTAGCCCTTGCTGACTATAGGAACATGAACTTTGGTGACTATAGGAACATGAACTTCGGTGTGCTATGTGACTGAGCTTGGAAAGCTAGTCCATTAGTTGTGGGATTCTAGGGAAGTTGGTTGAATTCTTGGAACTTTGGTTTGCTATACTGTAATTTGATTGTATAGTATTTTAGCCATAGGGTAAGAGGATTATCTCTGAGCCAAGCATCCCAGAACATGAAGCTTGCCTTCATCAATTTTTTGGCCACTGAAAAAATTATTTAACCTTCTTATGACTTACATTCTTCATTTGTATTATGGAACTATTAGTACTCACCTTATGGATTTATTGAAAAATAAATGAGAAAATAGTTGTGTTGTGCTGGCTTGTGATATATATATAGTTAATAGTCAATAAAATTCCTTGTTTCCTATAAATCAGTAATTATTTGCTTTATAAATCAAGTACTATATCTTTTTATATTGGGGATTAGTATAGATAACATTTCAGTAGGAAATCAATTTAATAAAATGTTTAGAGTTAGACATTTCTTTTCACTGTTTCATGAGAAATGTGGTCATGGTACCATTAGATTTTAATAGTTATCTAGTTTGTGCTATGGCCATAAAATTTTGGTCTTATTACATGTGTAAGAGTTGGGAAGGGAGAATGTTTTTTTATACAGATTATAGAAGGGGTGTGTGTTAAGTAGTCAAAGTTTATGTGGAAGCATGACAAATGAACTATCTTAGTTAGAGCCCTTAAGGGAAGAAATGTTTGGTTTGGAGGAAACCCTTGGTAAGTCACTTGGTAGGAAGAAGAGAGCCAAAACTCAAAGCTTGTAAAATTCAATAGCAGAAAATGCCTTAGACTACTCACAGCAGGATTTAAGAGAAGAAAAACAGGACTAGATTCTGAAATTTCAGTTGAAGAAAAGATAAAGAAAATATTTGAGAAACATTTGCTTTTGTGTGGTTTGATTTTCTGTTGCATAAATTTCCTGTCTTCAGTATGATCTTATGCATACAAATAATTTGGTGGAAATAGTGGACAAGAATTAAATTTTACTTGGGTTTATCTGTGCTATATAAAAAGGAAATATATAAGAGAAATGATGGAATGGTTTTTATACTGAATTATTTTGACAAACATATAGCAGGTGATGATTGTTGGAATTATTCCTAGTCTTGCATATCCATTTAAATTTAAGGGATGGAAAATTGTTCTTATAGTCAGTGGACTTGGAACTTGCATTTGGGATCTTGATTTTAAGAGACAGGGAGATCCTAGTTGATATCTGGGTTTTAGTTAGTGAGGAAATATTTCTAAATGAATATAATATTATTTTATTTAATCATTGCCATAACAACTTGCTACATATTTTGTGGCTTAAAATAGTACAGATATATTATCCTATCATTCTACAGTTCAGAGGTCTGACATGGGTCTCCTTGTACTCTGGAGCTTGCAGGGCTAATGTCTTTTCTGAAGGCTCTAATGGAGAATATTTTTTGTTGCCTTTTCCAGTTTCTAGAGGTCACATTTCTTGACTGGTGGTTCCCTTTCACCATCTTCAAAGCCAGCATTAATGGGTAAAGTCCTTCTATCATTTTCAATTTCATATATTTAATAGGGAAAACATTGTCTGCACCTACCAAAATTTGGCCCCATTCTCATCCCTGAACATGTGAAACATTATCTAACTTGGCAAGGGACTTTGCAAAGGTGAATAAAATTAAGGACTTTCCGATGGGAGACCATCCAAGATATCCCGGTGAGCCCCATAAAATCACAGGCATCCTTAAATTCTGAGAACTTTTCCCAGCTCCAATCAGAGAGGCAGATGAGACTATGGCAAGAGGGTCAGATGGGTGAGATGTAGAAAGGACTTTATCCATTAATGCTGGCTTTGAAGATGGTGAAAGGGAACCACCAATCAAGAAATGTGTGTGGCCGCCAGAAGCTGGAAAAGGCTCTCCCCTAGAGCCTCTAGAAAAGACAGTAGACATGTCAACCCCATAATACCAGGAGACCTATGTCAGACCTCTGAATTCTACATCTCAGCTCTCTGAGCCTTTTACCCTAGTCTCATCTCCCTCTCTGACTGGAGCTGGGGAAAGTTCTCATCATTTAAAGATGCATTCACCTGGATTATTGCACTCACCTGGATATCTTGGATGATCTCCCATCTGAAGGTCCTTAATTTTATTCACCTTTGCAAAGTCTCTTTTGCCAAGTTAGATAACATTTCACGTGTTCTGGGGATGAGAACGGTGAGATATTTTGCCAGGGGTAGGCAATGTTTTGCCTATCACGTATATGAAGTCAGAAATAGTAGAGAATGAGTATCCTATATACTTGATATTATTGACTAGTTTAAGCAGAACTTTAGCATTTATTTAAATAATACCTTAAAACCTTACCTATGAAAACAAATAACCATTATGCAGTTAATAATAATTTTACAGAAAGCCTATTAAAATCTGCTTTCATAACCATGAGGAAATACTGCACCTTCCACTCTAGCAACTCTATTGTATGGAATACACCCCTACTGTGGAGAAACAGAAGAAACTTTTTTGGGGGATATTCTTGTTGATGAAGCTGGCACTCTGGTATATTTTGTACAATAAATTAAAACTTTGTGCATTGTTTCTCATACAGGTACTTCTATGAGTGCTGATTTGGTGGTGGTTGTTCAGTTGCTAAATCATGTCAGACTCTTTGCAACCCCATGGACTGCAATATGCCAGGCTTCCCTGTCCTTCACTATCTCCTGGAATTTTCTCAAATTCATGTCCATTCAGTCAATGATGCCATGCAACCATCTTATTCTCTGTTGTTTACTTCTCTTCCTGCCTTCGATCTTTCCTAGCATCAGGATCTTTTCCAGTGAGTCAGTTCTTCACATCAGGTGGCCAAAGTATTGGAGCTTCAGCTTCAGCATCATTTCCAATGAATATTCAGGACTGATTTCTTTTAGGATTGACTGGTTTGATCTTGCTGTCCAAGGGACTCTCCAGAGTCTTCTCCAGCACCACAACTCAAAAGAATCAATTCTTTGGCACTCAGCTTTCTTTATAGTATAACTCTCACATCCGTACATGACTACTGGAAAAACCATAGGTTTGACTAGATAGACCTTTGTTGTTAAAGTGATGTCTCTGACTTTTACTATGCTGTCTAGGTTTGTCATAGATTTTCTTCCAGGGAGGAAGCATCTTTTGATTTCATAGCTGAAGTCACCAGCTGCAGAGTGAAAGCATTAGGCTTCATGAAGAGTTGCTGTTGCAGACTGGTCGGGCTTCATGATAGGCTGTAGCTCCTCAGTAAACCATCTATTTTCTCTTACACTTTGAAAGCGCCATCTCCATAAAATGATCTCTGAGTATCAGGGATTTCAAGGACTTCTGAGACTAAGTAGGATGAGTCTGGATCATATTTTTTCTTAACCCAGAACTTAGGCTCATGATTGCATTGGAAAACATGGTGATTAAGAATTGAATAATTAAGAACTGAATAAAGTAGTTGAACTATCATATCCTTCTACAAATATCTTGTGACCATCTCCTGTGTGCTAGGAACTATTTTAGGCAGAAGTAGACAACTTCCTCTCTTGTAGAGTGTACTTACTAGTGGAGTAGGAAATGAAAAACAAACAAAGAGACATAAAAATAAGTAAAACTTGTAGTATGTAAGGAGACAATAAGTGTCAGGATGTAACAACAAAAATTAGGATAAGGGAGATAGTATTTGGGGTGAACATCACAATTTAAAATAAGAAGTCAGCTCAGGCTTCATAGGAAAGGTGAATTCTGAGAAAAGACTTGGAAGACATGAAGGAAGAAGCACATAGAAATCTACAAGGAAATTGTTCCAGGCAGAGGGAATAGCCATTGCAAAGGCCTAAGACAGGAGCATGGCTGATTGCTTTAGAAAGAACTTGGAGCCTGGTGCATCTGAAATGAAGTGAGAAAACTGGAGAATAATAGGAGATGTGGTCATAGCATTGTCTTGGCCATTTTGTGTAGGGGTTTGTTGGCCCATGTTAAGAGTTTGAATTTATTCCAGATGAAATGGTGAATCACTGAGTTTTCCTGAGCAAAGACAAGATCTGATTTCCTGGTTGCTGTGCTTACTCTTGGCTGTTGTGTGGAAAATAGACTGTTGGAGGCAAAGGAGAGGCAGGAAGAACAATTAAGAAGCTTTTGCAATAGTTCATTTAGGAGACAATAGGGGCTTCGACCAGCACATGACAGTGGAGGCGGTGAGAACTAGTCACAGTCTCTATATTTTGGAGCTACAGCAAGCAGGATTTATTGATTGATATGCTATTGTGTAATAGAGAAAGAAATCAAGGATGATTCTGAAATTTTTGGCTCAGTTAACACAAAGATAGAGATCAGAAAGACTGGAGTTCAGTTTTGGACTAGTTAAGTTTAAGATGTCAAGTAGGTAGTAAGAAATATGAGTTTGAATTCAGACATATCTCTGGTCTAAGATGTAAATTTCAGAATCATTGGCAAACAGTGGATTGATAAAACCACAAGACTTGATGTAAATCACAGAAGGAATGAAGATAAAGAGAACAAGAAGATAAAGGACTGAATCTTGGAGCATGACAATATTAAGAGGTTGAGAAAAGAAGAAAGAATAATAAAAAAGACCAAGAAAGAGAAAGTAGTGTTACTAGAGGAAGACTTAGAGTATGATGTCCTGGAAATTAGGAAAAAAAAAAAAGTATATAAAGAAGTGAAAGTTGTTCAGTGGTATCCGATTGTTTGTGACCCCATGGAATATATAGTCCTTGGAATTCTCCAGGCCAGAATAATGGAGTGGATAGCTGTTTCCTTTTCCAGGGGATCTTCCCAACGAAGGAATTGAACCCAGGTCTCCCACATTGCAGGTATATTCTTTACCAGCTGAACCACCAGGAAAGCTCAAGAAATTTCAAGAAAGAGGAGGCTAATGATTTTTTTCTAATTTATTAGAAAAAACTAATAATATCAACTAATATCAGGACTTAGGTGGTGAACAATGTAGAAGACAAATGGTCCACGTAACACTGTCTTAGCAGCGTGGTCTTTGTAAGAGCAGTTTCAGGGGTTTAAGAGAGAATGTAAAGACCAGAATTTGAGAACATCAATATTAACAACACTTTCAGGGAATTTTGATGCCAAGGGGAGTAATAGAACAGTGGTTGAAAGTGAGTGAAGATGATGTTTTTTTCTGAAGGGGAAAAATAATAGCATGTTTGTATGTGGATAGAAAGGATAAAATTGAAAGAAGAAATTGATTATTTTGGAGAACAAGGTGAGAACTGCTCAAGTAATGTGTTCAGGCAGGTGAGAAGAATGTGAGCTAGTATACAAATGAAAGGTTGATTTAAATTGGAGGCCCAGAGAATGGATTTGGAGTTATTTTTGTGCAATAGAGAATGTGAGCCATAGATATAATTTACTATTTTCCAGTAAATTCATTTCAAAAGTAAAATTAACAGATGAATTACCTTTATATTTGTTTGTCCAGTATATTCAAAATACTATCACTTCAACATGTATCAATAATAGCAGTTATTAATAAGCAATTTTACATTTATAATTTTTATTTTACACTAGATCTTCAGATTTCTATAACATAATGTATTTTATATCTATAGACTATCTTAGGTAATCACTAAATTTTCATCAGAAATACTTAATTGGTATTTAGACTTTAAAAAATGAACTGATCAAAATATGGGTTTACATACACATATGCAGATGACACCACCCTTATGGCAGAAAGTGAAGAAGAATTAAAGAGCCTCTTGATGAAAGTGAAAGAGGAGAGTGAAAAAGTTGGCCTAAAACTCACCACTTAGAAAACTAAGATCATGGGATCTGGTCCCATCACTTCATGGCAAATAGATGGGGAAACAGTGACAGACTTTATTTTTTTGGACTCCAAAATCAGTGCAAATGGTGACTGCAGCCATGAAATTAAAAGATGCTTGCTCCTTGGAAGAAAACTTATGACCAATCTAGACAGAATATTAAAAATCAGAGACATTACTTTGCCAACAAAGGTCCACCTAGTCAAAGATATGGTTTTTCCAGTAGTCAGACATGGATGTGAGGGTTGTACTATAAAGAAAGCTGAATGCCAAAGAACTGATGCTTTTGAAATGTTGTGTGGGAGAAGATTCTTGAAAGTCTCTTGGTATGCAAGGAGATCCAACCAGTCCATCCTAAAGGAGATCAGTCCTGGGTGTTCATTGGAAGGACTGATGCNAAAGAAGAAATTGATTATTTTGGAGAACAAGGTGAGAACTGCTCAAGTAATGTGTTCAGGCAGGTGAGAAGAATGTGAGCTAGTATACAAATGAAAGGTTGATTTAAATTGGAGGCCCAGAGAATGGATTTGGAGTTATTTTTGTGCAATAGAGAATGTGAGCCATAGATATAATTTACTATTTTCCAGTAAATTCATTTCAAAAGTAAAATTAACAGATGAATTACCTTTATATTTGTTTGTCCAGTATATTCAAAATACTATCACTTCAACATGTATCAATAATAGCAGTTATTAATAAGCAATTTTACATTTATAATTTTTATTTTACACTAGATCTTCAGATTTCTATAACATAATGTATTTTATATCTATAGACTATCTTAGGTAATCACTAAATTTTCATCAGAAATACTTAATTGGTATTTAGACTTTAAAAAATGAACTGATCAACATATGGGTTTACATACACATATGCAGATGACACCACCCTTATGGCAGAAAGTGAAGAAGAATTAAAGAGCCTCTTGATGAAAGTGAAAGAGGAGAGTGAAAAAGTTGGCCTAAAACTCATCACTTAGAAAACTAAGATCATGGGATCTGGTCCCATCACTTCATGGCAAATAGATGGGGAAACAGTGACAGACTTTATTTTTTTGGACTCCCAAATCAGTGCAAATGGTGACTGCAACCATGAAATTAAAAGATGCTTGCTCCTTGGAAGAAAACTTATGACCAATCTAGACAGAATATTAAAAATCAGAGACATTACTTTGCCAACAAAGGTCCACCTAGTCAAAGATATGGTTTTTCCAGTAGTCAGACATGGATGTGAGGGTTGTACTATAAAGAAAGCTGAATGCCAAAGAACTGATGCTTTTGAAATGTTGTGTGGGAGAAGATTCTTGAAAGTCTCTTGGTATGCAAGGAGATCCAACCAGTCCATCCTAAAGGAGATCAGTCCTGGGTGTTCATTGGAAGGACTGATGCTGAAGCTGAAACTCCAATACTTTGGCCACCTGATGCGAAGTACTGACTAATTTGAAAAGTCCCTGATGCTGGAAAAGATTGAAGGCAGAAAGAGAAGTGTTCAACAGAGGATGAGATGGTTGGATGGCATCACTGACTCAATGATCATGAGTCTGGGTAAAATCCAGGAGTTGGTGATAGACAGGCCTGGTGTGCTGCAGTTCATGAGGTTGCCAAGAGTCAGACATGACTGAGTGACTGAATTGAACTGAACACAAGTATTCCAAACATATTTAATATTTGCCTACAACTGAATTGAGCATTTAACTTTAAGTCTAAGGTGGTGCTAGTGATAAAGAATCTGCCTGCCAATGCAAGAGGCATAAGAGACATATGGGTTCAATCCCTGGGTGGGGAAGATCCCTTGGAGGAGCACATGGCAACCCACCTCAGTATTCTTGTCTGGAGAATCCCATGAACAGAGGAGCCCAATGGACTACAGTCTATATGGTCTGAAAGAGTCACACATGACTGAAAGGACTTAGTATGCACGCACAAATTTAAATAAAATTCAACATTTTGCTTCTCAGTGATATTGGCCACATTCACATGCTCAAAGGCCACGTGTTGGTTGTGGCTATAATATTAGGCAATGCTGGAGTCTCAGGCAGAAAGGCAGAGGATACTGAAACATGCTGGAAAGGTAGGTATATGTGGTGAACCAGGTATTGGGAATTCTCAATTGAATGTCCCAATTTTCTTAGTAAAGTACAAAGCACTAGCTTAGGATACATGTATTAATCAGACCACCTCAGGAAACAGAGTCAAACTCAGCTGTTTCAAGAGTCTTACTAATGAGTTGGAAACATTAATCACATGGAGACTAACACTAGAAGAAAGCTTTTTCACTCCTAGGCCTCAGTGAGAAAGGGAAGGAAACAGTGGTAAGAGGAGGAGCTGCCCTTCCAAAGCTGTACAGTTAGAAGGATACAGAGACTGACAAGACCATAGTCCACAGCTGGCAGGAAGCATGGGCCTCCTTCTTCTGCCCTTTGAAATCCTTCTGAAGACTCCTACTTTAAATTCTGAGAAGCCATCGGCAGGGCCCTGGGTGATGCATTTATAGGGGTCAATTTCCAGAGGGCAGAGGGGCAGAGAAGGGTAGATCATAAAGATGAGAGCAAATGGAGACACTAACAATTTGCGGGGGAATGTGTAAGTTTGAGGAGAGAAAATTTGTGGAAACGTCATCTAGGAAAACTAGAGTAAATGAAATAGGACTTCTCTCCTCTCCTTTCAGCAAATATGTATTAGGTGCCTAATGCAGAGAGTATGCACCTTGATTTGTTTTGAGTCCTGGGAATAGAGTATTGAAGAAGACAGATCTCTTTTTCATTCTACTACTGAGGGATATGGAGAATCAACAAGTGAAAAAATAAAATATCTTAGATAATGATTAATTCCACTTAGACAAGATGTGGAAGCAGTGGTCATGTGAAGATCTGAGGAAGAATATTCTTGACACATCAAGCGCAAAAGTCCTGAGACAGGAGAACTGTTGTCTNGTGTAAGTTTGAGGAGAGAAAATTTGTGGAAACGTCATCTAGGAAAACTAGAGTAAATGAAATAGGACTTTTCTCCTCTCCTTTCAGCAAATATGTATTAGGTGCCTAATGCAGACAGTCTGCACCTTGACTTGTTTTGAGTTCTGGGAATAGAGTGTTGAAGAAGACAGATCTCTTTTTCATTCTACTACTGAGGGATACAGAGAATCAACAAGTGAAAAAATAAAATATCTTAGATAATGATTAATTCCACTTAGACAATTGTATTATTTGGAATGGGATTGAGGCTATACTGAGGCTACACCAGGGTGATCAGAAAGGACTTCTTTTAGTTATATTTAAACTGGTCTCTGAATGATGTGGAAGCAGCGGTCATATGAAGATCTGAGGAAGAATATTCTTGACACATCAAGCGCAAAAGTCCTGAGACAGGAGAACTGTTGTCTTAGTGAAAAAGGTGTAAGNGTCTCCATGCTGTCTCTTATACACATCTTTAGTTATATTTAAACTGGTCTCTGAATGATGTGGAAGCAGTGGTCATGTGAAGATCTGAGGAAGAATATTCTTGACACATCAAGCGCAAAAGTCCTGAGACAGGAGAACTGTTGTCTTAGTGAAAAAGGTGTAAGAATAGTGTGACGGGAGATACTGAATTAGGAGATTGCATTCAATCTCAGTGCAAGATGAGAGTGAAGGGGCCTCCCTGGTGCCTCAATGATAAAGAGTCCATCGGCCAATGCAGGAAACACAAGTTGGATCTGGGAAGATTCCACATGCCATGGGGCAACTAAGCCCATGCACCAGAACTACTGATCTTGTGCTCTAGGGCCTGGGAGCAGCAACTACGGAGACCACGTGTCACAACTACTGAAGCCCGAGTGCCCTAGAGCTTGTGCTTGGTAATCAGAAGCCACTACAGTGAGAAGCTTGTGCACATCATCTAGAGAAAAGTCTTCACAGCAGCAAAGACCCAGCACATCCAAAAATAAAATTAAAATAAATAAACCTTAAAAATATATTTTAAAAAGATGGAATTGAAGATGTAAGGCAGCATGTGAAGATCTTTTTCTTGTTGCTCTCATCAATGTGAGGCCTTGGAAGATTTTATCAGAAAAGTAATATGCTCAGATGTGCTTTCCCGAAAGATTACTGTGACAGCTGTATGGAGGATGGACCAAACAAGGCAAAATTAAAAGCAAAAAGATCAGAGAAACAGGCTGTTGCAGAAGTCCGGGGGAGGGTGATTTGGATGAGTGTAGTAGCAACTGAGATGCTCAGATACTGGTCGATGTGAAATATATTTTTGAGCTGAGAAAACTTTCTGGCTTTTCTTCCTTCCCTCCTTCTCTCTCTGCTGTTTTCTTTCCTTCTGCAACTAGTCAGTGGCAGAGTACTAGAACTAAGGAGCCAAATATAATTATGGTACATTTCCTGACCTCAGAACAACCCAGGCAGTGGAGAAAGGGAGGTAGGGAAGGGAGTGAGCACATAGGAGCAGAACTGTACATGTGTGTGTGTCTTATGCTAAATGTACTGTGATATATNTGTTGCTGTCATTTAAACTTGGCACTCTGACTGTGCAATATATGCTTGATACTATAATGCTGCTAAGCAGTCTCTGGAAATGCTGATACATTCTTCATTGCTAGAGTACTTCAAGAACATTCTGTTATCCTTTTAATTAAGCTCACTAATTATTATTTGATAGTACTGTATAGTATAGAAACTCCTGAAAGAATCAGTGAAATGTTTGGTTTTAGCTGATAATGTCAATCAGAGTTGTAAATAGAACTCAGATTTCTTGACTACAAACAAATGCCAGAATAGCTTAAATCCTCCCATCTATTTGCAGACAGGAATACTCATGACAAACGTCTATAGAAGAGTACATTCTCATCTTTTTAAATGAATTGTTGAGAGATTAAATGTGAGTCCAAATTATTTAAGCTTGTTTTCTTTCTTTTTTATAGATTTAATNTAAATAGAACTCAGATTTCTTGACTACAAACAAATGCCAGAATAGCTTAAATCCTCCCATCTATTTGCAGACAGGAATACTCATGACAAACGTCTATAGAAGAGTACATTCTCATCTTTTTAAATGAATTGTTGAGAGATTAAATGTGAGTCCAAATTATTTAAGCTTGTTTTCTTTCTTTTTTATAGATTTAATAGTTTTTCAATCACAAGAATACTGTATGTCATGAGGTTAAAAACCATAGATTTAATAGGAAAAAATATGCTTTTTTTTTGTTGTTGTTGTCTACCACAGTATACTCTTTGTGCATTTGAAAACAAATTACAGGAAGTCTTATACCCTCAGTTCAGTTCAGTTCAGTTGCTCAGTCATGTCTGACTCTTTGCGACCCCATGAATTATAGCACGGCAGGCCTCCCTGTCCATCACCAACTCCCAGAGTTCACTCAAACTCACGTCCATTAAGTCGGTGATACCATCCAGCCATCTGATCCTCTGTCGTCCCCTTGTCCTCCTGCCCCCAATCCCTCTCAGCATCAATGTCTTTTCCAATGAGTCAACTCCTCACATGAGGTGGCCAAACTACTGGAATTTCAGCTTTAGCATCATTCCTTCCAAAGAACACCCAGGGCTGATCTCCTTTAGAATGGACTGGTTGGATCTCCTTGCAGTCCAAGGGACTCTCAAGAGTCTTCTCCAACACCACAGTTCAAAAGCATCAGTTCTTCGGCACTCAGCTCAACTCTCACATCCATACACGACCACTGGAAAAACCATAGCCTTGACCAGATGGGCCTTTGTTGGCAAAGTAATGTCTCTGCTTTTCATTATACTATCTAGGTTGGTCATAAATTTTCTTCCAAGAAGTAAGCGTCTTTTAATTTGATGGCTGCAGTACCCTAGGACCATCTAAAAATAAATTATTCATGTTTTTCAGGGAGTATTTGTATTTATTACTTGATTTATATTATTGCTTTAATCTTTATTAAATTAAATATTTAAAAGTTAAGGCAATGAGATCTAACATTTCACAGCAGAATAAAAAACCAAGTTTGAAACTATTGAATCCTATCAAACTTAAGCATGATTCAAACACTTCAGATCTTACAGACAAAATCATGAAACAAATGTTTACAGCATACGCAGCATATGTTTTACAACTTTTATATTTTGTTTTCAGGAGCCTCTGAATCATTGCTGCTGTTTATAATCTGCATCCATTATAAAGTCAAATAAAAATGAAAAAAAGGTAGTTCATATGAATAGAATGGAAAGAGAAAAAAAAGGAGAGTAAGAAACATATTCGTTCTAGGAAAAAAAAAAAAAAAAAAGACAATACTGTAAGAAAAATACTTGCAATACCTTGAGGGGAAACCTTGATTGTAGTCTCCAGAAAGACTTTATGGAATGGACACACTTTGGAGGACTCATAAAAGTTCAGAGTGTAAACTCAGTCTTCACTGGATCTCTGATTAGACTTGGCTAGGCAGGCAAAACTATTAGACTTAGAAATATTGAAGTATATATAACTATCTACCAAATTATTGTGTATCCTCTTTTGGTTTAAATCTATTTCTTTTTTGGATTCAGATATATCTGGAAATATCAGACAGATAGACTGGGCAGGTGGGGGCTTCCAGAAATATATTTGTATAAGTGATAGAGAAGCCTTCTAGGAAAGAACGACTCCTAAGAGAGAAGAAAAATCAACCTTAGCTCTCAAATAGGAGATACAATTGAGAACAGTGTCTATAAATTAACCTCCATCCTGCCTTGTGTGAACTCATGTCTAAAGTCCTAAGTTAAGAGAGCTCTGAGTAAAAAATGCAAAGCATTGAACATCATGGCCATGTTAAATTCTTCTTCATGAAAATGTGACATAAAAAGGGAAGAGAGATTTTCTTCTGTGNTGTGAACTCATGTCTAAAGTCCTAAGTTAAGAGAGCTCTGAGTAAAAAATGCAAAGCATTGAACATCATGGCCATGTTAAATTCTTCTTCATGAAAATGTGACATAAAAAGGGAAGAGAGATTTTCTTCTGTGTAACCAAAGATGATAGAGCTTTGGGTTCTCTAGGTCTCCCATATATCACTACTACTGGCAGTGGGGAACTGAAGTACTTGTCAGAAGAATCAGTTATTCCTTAAAAAGTTGTGATTTCTAGTGAGAAGTCAGCAGTGTTTGCGTGAGGCAGATCCTGAGGAAGAGATGGAGGTTTCACAGATTAGACAATACCTTGTGGGAGTTGTGATACAGCAGAAGTGGGAGCATGTGCTCAAAATGGCAACAATGCTATGTAAGGAAAGGGTGTTATTGGTGGCTCACTTGAGTTCCTTTGCTATCTCATACATCCTTCTTCCTGTTATTCTAAATGTTGGCTAATAACAACCCATAGCTTTGCCTTTCTCCCCCCTGACTCCGATCTCTTGTAAGTAGAACTTGTCCAACGACTGTGGGTATTTAAAAGGATAGCTTCTTGCCTTAAGTTTGGGCTACATCAATGGTGCCATTTAAACTTTAGAACTTCAGCGTAGAATTGGAAAAAAACCAAAAAAACAAAAAAAACTAGTCTCTAGCTGAGACACAGCCTTGCTTAGCTTTCCCTCCTGCTCCTTCCTGCTTCACTCATCTTGCTTCTTACAAAAGCACTTTCTTAAAATATCACTCTAAGAAGAATCCTCAACTCAGCCTCTGCTTCTATGAAGCACAAACTAAGAGAGTGGTGAAGTATTTTCTGCCTTTCAGCAGAGAGGGAGTTACTGACCCTAGTCATGACCCCAGGCATATGCAAATCCAAGCAAATAACATACAAATGATGGTCTCACATGGTATCAGTGGAATTGCTCGTGACCATGTAAAGAAACTTGTTGAGGTATTCGCAATATAAAAGGAAAAGATTCTGTCAAGAATTGGATACGTAGGTCAGAATCAGAATAAGTGAAATTTACTAGTAATGTGTCACATTTTATACCCAGGACTACTACTACTACTAAGTCGCTTCAGTTGTGTTCGACTCTGTGCGACCCCAGAGACAGCAGCCCACCAGGCTCCCCCGTCCCTGGGATTCTCCAGGCAAGAACACTGGAGTGGGTTGCCATTTCCTTCTCCAATGCATGAAAGTGAAAAGTGAAAGCGAAGTCGCTCAGTTGTGTCCACTCTTAGCAAACCCATGGACTGCAGCCTACCAGGCTCCTCCATCCATGGGATTTGCCAGGCAAGAGTACTGGAGTGGGGTGCCATTCCCTTCTCCGACCCTGGACTAGAGTGGCCTGGGAAATACACTATATTACTATAGGAAACAGGGATTACCAATCACTAGATTGCTTTTTATCTTCTATTCAAATTACTCTAACTCTCATTTAATGTGAGAAGTCATTGTGGTAATCCAAAGATGGTTTGTTATATCATAGACTCCGTTCTAGTGGAGTGCACAACTTTGAAGTATATTTTTCTGGACTATGGTAAACCCTGATGAGTGATACTTATCCAAGTTTGTGATTTACCTGCATAGTACTTTTAAACACTATAAACTTGAAGCTTTATTTGTCATTATTTTCCTGTCTTCTGCTATTACCTTTCTCTTAATTATATTCATATATATTTCTAAATATTTTATTTGATTTCTACTTTTTGAACTTGGATGTTTTAGCCCAACCTCCCTGAGATATTCCAAGGTGAAACTGACTTTGTTTCCTTTGTGTGTGTGTGTGTGTGTATTCCTATACATATCAGTCATACACAAACATATAATCTCTAGGTTTATTCNTCATATATATTTCTAAATATTTTATTTGATTTCTACTTTTTGAACTTGGATGTTTTAGCCCAACCTCCCTGAGATATTCCAAGGTGAAACTGACTTTGTTTCCTTTGTGTGTGTGTGTGTGTGTATTCCTATACATATCAGTCATACACAAACATATAATCTCTAGGTTTATTCCCACCAGAGTTGCTGGCATTTGTTTTGTGTGGATTTTGTTGGTTGGAATCTTAGAGCAATTTTAGTTCCTTCAGTTATAAGTTCTAAGTGTACATCTCATTTTTTTCTCCCCTCCTCGAAAGCTGTCACTTCAAAAAACTGGGCAGAGCTGAAGTAAAATAAAGAAATGGCCTGAATATCAATAACTAGCAAAATACCAGTGCATTTTATCTTAGAAGAAGACTGATTACAAGGATTTTCAAGGCTGTAGCCTATCTTCATGCTTTCAGGCTAATACTAAACCTTACAGTTGAGAGCGGAGGATTTAATCTCTTTTCAGCTTATCTTTGAACTGAAAATGATTTCTTTATATTTCAAGATTAATCTAGAAGTTATGATATCACAATTCTCAAAAAAAAATCACTACCATTTCATAACTGTCTAGCAATCAAGAGATTCTTAACACCTAAAACAGCTTGAATAAACTTCTACTTATCAAAGAGTTGATGTGCATCAATTAGGACACATAGATGACTGAATGTAGCCATATCAGTCATTTTTGAAACTAGAAAATTTCTTTTATTCATAAATACTCCCAGATTTGCCTGTCAAAATCACTGGGGCTCCATCACTAAAGATTTATTTGTTTGGCTTAGGGCTTTGCTTCTCTGTGATTCCATTTAACAGTCTGGATGTTGGGCATCTATGCTGAACTGGCTCACATTCTTATCTGGGACTGTTTTTGCACAGGGGAAAAATGGCATTTTCCTTCTGGGCATTCTTCTTTCTTTCTAAGACTTTAAACCAGAACAAATAACATAAGAAAAAGATTCCTAAGGAGGATGATTTTCTCTATCTACAGCATAAGACTAGTCCAGTATTTCCCAAACTGTGTTTGGTGGGGGAGATGTTAATAAATGATATGGTTTTCTTTGAATAAATGGTACTGTGGTTAATCCACACCACAGCAAAGAATTACGATGCAATCAGAAACTTTGAGAAATGTTGCAGGGGAAAAATAACTTGTTTATTTAAACTTTGTTAACTTAAATGACCAATAAATAATTTTGGTAGCACATTGTTTAACCTCATGCAACCCACTGGCACAGGGACAGCTAGTTGGAAAATATTATTTAGTATAAAATCAAAGTCTTTATATTCCACCTCAATGTGTCATCCTGTCTCTCTGTCTCATCTCTTCAGTCCTTGAGATCAGGTGTTAAAACTGAAGATCAAAGAACCAAAGAGAGAACTTCAGGACTGAGAATAGATCTGGGGGGTCAGACTCCACAATCAGAGGCCCGACACCGTTGGGACTTTTTCCAGCTTCATCTCATATGGGCTTGGCTTCATTTTTCTTTATACCAGATAGCTTTTTCATATATAAGGTGAGAGACAGTAGCCCCTAGTAGCCATCAATTCATGTCCTTCAAACTCTACAACCTGAAGTGGAAGGATCAGTACTCTCTTTAAGCAAAAAATCAAGGCAGGAATTTGTTTAGACTATATTAGATCATATAACAGGCATGGACTAATCACTGTGGACAAGGGAAATGACAAGACTCTAGACCTGGATTGTATTCCTACCTTTTAAACCTGGACAATGTGTTATTGAATCTCTTTGAATTGAAGGTGCAGTTGTTTAGTCACTAAGTCATGCCCCACTCTTTGCAGCTCCATGTATTGCAGTGGGCCAAACTTCCCTGTCCATCACTGCCTCCCGGAATTTACTCAAACTCATGTTCATTGAGTTGGTGATGCTATCCAACAGTCTCATCCTCTGTCAACCGCTTCTCCCCTTGCCCTCAATTTTTCCTGAATTAGGGTCTTTTCCAATGAGTTGGCTCTTGGCATCAGTGGCCAAACTATCGGAGCTTCAGCTTCAGCATCAGTTCTTCCACTGAATATTCAGGGTTGATTTCCTTTAAGATTAACTGGTTGGATCTCCTTGCTGTCCAAGGGACTCTCAACATTACAGTTCAAAAGTATCAATTCTTGGGTGTTCAGCCTTCTTTATGTGTCACTAGTGGTAAAGAATCTGCTGCCCATGCAGGAGATGCAGTTACAATTCCTGGGTTTGGAAGATCCCCCGGAGGAGGGCATGGCAACTCACTCTAGTATTGTTACCTGGAGAATCCGCACAAACAGAAGAACCTCATGTACTGCGGTCCATAGCGTTGCAAAGAGTTGGACACAACTGAAACAACTTAGCACACATAGCCTTCTTTATGGTCTAACTCTCACATCCATATATGACTACTGAAGCTACTACCATAGCTTTAACTAATCAAAAGCTGGAATCAAGATTGCTGGGGGAAATATCACCAACCTCAGACTTGCAGATGATACTACTCTAATGGCAGAAAGTGAAGAGGAACTAAAGAGCCTCTTGATGAGGGTGAAAATGAAAAAGCTGGCTTAAAACTCAATATTAAAAGAACTAAGATCATGGCTTCTGGTCCTATCACTTCAGGCAAATAGAAGGGGAAACAGTGGAGTCAGTGACAGATATTTATTGGGCTCCAAAATCACTGTGGATGGTGATTCAAGGTATTGTTGCCAAAAGGAAAGGTTGGCCAAGGGGTGGAGAGAGAAATTCTTAAAAAGGCAAAAGTAAAAATATTCACTACATTTTGTCTTTGATAGACATGTCTGCACTCATTTACCAATACCTAAACTTTCAACATTGTCCATGATAAAATAAGGCAATTAGTTCATGTGTAATTGAAAACAAATTTATTATTTTCCATTGAAACACTACCTGAAATCTTACTCAGTTACTGCATTTAGAATCTCTGGTTTAAGTTCAGTTCCTTCAATCAGGTCTGGATATTTCAATTCATGTTCTGTCCATTTATGGGCTAACATATAAATAAAGCCACCTCCACATATGTATTTTAAAATAAAAACAAGAAGATAAAACAAACACCTCCCTTTAAGAAACAGGGAAAACGGAAAGCAACATGCAGCAATCAGAGTTCCAGGATACAGGTTTTATTCTATGAGGTAATGACCTCTAAATTGTTTTCCCCTTGCCTGAAGAGTGAATTCTGAAAAGGAGCAGCCATACTTCCTGTAAGTGTGGATAGATGGAGCCTTCCTGGTCTAATGTCCTTCATGATCACTTTTCCAAGGGATACTGGGAGGATTTTCATCTCTGGAAATTAACACCTTAGAAATTATTTTCCTATTTCCTTAAGTTTAGGAAATCCTGAATTGCTTCAGGAAGTGAGCAGTCAGAGATTTCTTACAGTCAGGCCTGGGTGGCAAGCCCTTCATTTAAATAATTAGTTGGATGCCAAACAATATAATTTTTTTCCCTCTATCTACACTCACTTACTAAGAGATCTCAGATATTTCCATGCATTTATATACACTTGTGAAGCCTAGTTAATGTCTTTAGCTCCCACGTTTCCCTTGAGCATCAGATGTGCATTTTCAATTTCTCCTTGGAGCCGCCATGAAATTCACATTTAACAAGGCCAAACTGTTGGGTCTTCTCACAGTCTTAGAATCTGGCCCAATGATTCATTGATTTTTTTCAGGCCAAACATGCTCGTAAATCATATCCACAAATCCACCTTTAACAGATCTAGTCGCCACTTCTATACCATCATCTTGGTTCATCATTTTGGCTCAAACCAGTATAATCTTTCTCCTGGGTGGCAAACTTCATTGTGCAATAGCTTCATAACTTGCTGCCACTTCTACTCCTGACCCAGTATTATGAGTTCACTACATGGAAGCTAGAGTAGATTTGACTTTGAAGCTGTATAGTACATAGATCAAAGAAACCTGCCTGCTCAAACAATTCTATCTTCTCATTGTTTAAAAATAAAATTTGATATCTTGGGCATACCTTGCAAGACTTTATATGTCTTGGCCGTGACCATCTCTGAAGCCTCATCTAATATCTGTACTTCAGTCAGTTCATTCTAATGATACTTTTTTTTCTTTTTTTTGCTATTTGTTGAACACTTAAAATGTAGTTTCCCAGGGCTTTTGTATTGATGTTCCCTCAGGTCCTATTTTATTGACCCCAGGTATGAACATGATTTTTTAAATTTCTTTCAAGTTACTTCTCAAATACCATTTCCTATTTCTTATGTTGTGTTATTTATCATGGCGCTTATATTTATCTGATATATTAGGCTGTGCATTTTCTGTCATGCTACAAGTATACTAGAATGTGGTGTCTCATTATATTTTCTCTTTTGTTCATGTGGTGTCTCATTATATTTTCTCTTTCATTCATTGATATTTTTTAGAATGATGTCTAGAAACTATACATATGCCCACATATATATTAACACTTGTAATATGTTAAAATGTATATGATTACATGTCACATATAATGTATGTACAATTATTTTTATAGCTAGTAACCATTGTCTAACTAATAATTATTTAATATTGAACTGTTTTTTTTTTTGTTTCTTAGCAACAAGCTGACATCAGCTTTGTTTCTAATCTTATTTCTAAGTCTAACAATATGTGTCAAGTTCTGTTTAAGTGTCTGAACAATACATTCTTTTATTCTTTCTTTCTTCTGAGCAGCCCTGTGCCAAAGGTACAATAGTATTATCTCCATTTTAGAGAAGAAAAGTGAGGCATAAAAGAGTTCCTCTATTTTCCCAAGTTGCACAGCTAATAACAGGCAGTGGCAGAACTGGAGACACTTTGGCTACTAAGTTTGTGCCTGTGACCACTGCTCAGGCCCTGGCTTCTTCCTCAGAGTAGTGAGCAGCACTGGACTGTGAGGGGAGGCACAGGGAGCCATTTCCCAGGATGCTTCTCAGAGACTTTGTCAGGAGACTTGTGTAGCTGGCTGGACTGGGGCTTCAGATTTACCAGTCTCCTGGCACCACCAGAAGCCCAGTCCTTGCTTCTATTTGCATTCCCAGTAGCTTGTCTTCGCTCACATAAAATGGTACAGAAAGTCGAATCGTGCTATTATATTTATCCAAAGTTATGATGGACCTTCAGCAGTTTTGTGTTGTGGACCACAGGCAGAAAAAGTGATTTGTGCTAACACTGTGTTCTATTTCCTTTACCGCTTTCAGTCTGGATCACCTCAGTTTTGATTCTCAATTCTGTTTGTACATTTGAATCACCTAGAGAGCTTTTTCAAATCCTTGGTTCTACTGCATAACAAATAAAAATCTCTGAGGATGGAGCCATGGCAACCCTGTTTTTTAAAGTCCCCTTGATAATTGTAATGAGCAACTAGTGTTGAGAACTTTTGCTTTAGATCAGTGATTCTCAAAATTTAGCATGTGGCAGTATTACCCAGACAGCTGATTGAACACAGATTGCTGTGCCCCACCCCCACAATAGGTCCCCAGTGGGTCTGGAGAATTTCCTTTTCCATGTTCCCAGGTGATGCTGATGTTTCCGGTTTGAGCCACAGAAAACTGATGCCTTAGACCAAAGGATACTGCTTTTTTGCAGTACCTCACTAAGTTTTAGAAAAGCCAATATTTTCTGATACTCTGATATTTCCTACTAAATCTAAATTTCTATCTTCCACAGGGCCAGAACTGATATTCAGCAGATAATATTTTAACTATTTGCTAAAGAGATCATATCACAGCTTCCTAAATAGTTATTTGTCATGTCCCCAAATTTTTACCAAGACCAATAGTGCCTAATGAACATCTTTGAACACATAGTCTATTGTCCTGTGCATGTGGTTTGCATTCTGTATGTTTGCATTATTCTGTGGTTTGCATTTTCAGTATGAAAACCACCACTCACATGTTTTATTTACATTTAAATTAATTAAAACTAATAAATAAAATCAAATATTCATTTTCTCTGTCACTCTAGCCTCATTTCAAGGGCTAAATAACATATATGCCTCTGTGTGTGTGTGTGTGTCTGATCTTTGCCACCCCGTCAACTGTAGCTTGCCAGGCTCCTCTGTCCTTGGAATTTTCTAGGCATGGATACTGGAGCAGGTTGCCATTTCCTTCCCCAGGGGATCTTCCTGACCCAGGGATTGAACCCACATCTCCTGCTGTCTCCTGCACTGGCAGACAGATTCTTTACCACTGTTCCATATTTGGTATATGCCTACCATATTAGCCAGTACAGTAGGACATTTCCATTATTACAGAAAGTTCTATTAGATAGTGCTGGTTAGATGTTTCTCAGATGTATTCCTTTACCCCCGAGCATGCAGCCAAAATGCATTTTCCAATCCCCTACCTTGAGGTCTGGCCATATCACTCATTCTTGTTCACAGCTTGTGAGGGAGTGATATGTCTCTTCTGGGCTAAGCATGGAAGGACTTGTGTCCCTGAATGATTGCATGCAGCAGAGAGATTGAGCTCTTCCTCAGACCAAGGTGAATAGTGATGTGAGTGAGAAGTAAATCTTGATTGTATTAATCTATTAATATATTGAGGTATTTAAGTTTGTTTAGTATATTGCCGTACAAAAATTTTGGTAACTGTAATATAGCTTTCCTAAGCACCAGTGCTTTTTATCCAAAATGCTGCATTCATGAATCCATTCTTCTTGTCATTTATTATTGTGTGGTAGATACTTGAGGGCAGTTTTATTTGTTTTATATTTTTATAGTTAAGTTTTTTCTCTTGATATTTGTAGAGATGTTCTTTATTCGTTAAGATATTTATTTTTATATATGTATATACTTTTTTTTGGTTACTTACCGAACCCTTTAAATATCAAAGCTAATGTTCATTTTCAGCTTAAGAATGTTTGTATTATTTCTTTAGTTATTATTTTGGATCCATTTGTTCTATATTATCATAGATTCTTTAAGCTCTTTATTTTTCCCCTGTAGATTAAATTTCCTAGATCTAGTTTTTATTTCTTTCATCATGTTTATCAGTCTGTTCAGACTTACATAACAAAATGCCACAGGCTGGGTGACTTAAACAGCAGAGATTTATATTCATACAGTTCTGGAGGCTAGTGTGAGATCAAGGTTGTAACAAATTTGGTCCCAGAAGGTTAAGACTCTCTTCTTGGCTTGCAGATGACAGCCTTCTGAATATGTCTTCACATGGCCTTTCCTTGGTGCATGAATGCAGGGAAAGAGATAAAAAATATTCTCTTATTTCTCTTCTTATAAGGATACAATCCTAAATGATCAGGGCTCCACTCTTATAACCCTATTTAACATTATTTACCTCTTTAGAAGCCCCATATCCAAATTTAGCCCTAATAGGTATTAGGACTTTAACATACGAATTGAGGGTGGGGAAAACACAAACATTCTGTCTATAACAATTATTTAATTTTTATTGCTTTGTCACCTTCAGAAATGTGGAAGAATTCTAGTGCTTTTCCTTTTTCAAAAATAGATTTTCTTCAGTTATAAATTTTTTTTTCAATGTCTACATCATATTTTAAATTTTGACCTCATGTTGTTCATGTGGAATTTTTTACAGGTATCATACTCTTTTTTCTTGATTTGTTGCTCTAATATCAAGGATATGTTTTGATTTTGGTGATATAAAAATGCAATGAANCTAGTGCTTTTCCTTTTTCCAAAATAGATTTTCTTCAGTTATAAATTTTTTTTTCAATGTCTACATCATATTTTAAATTTTGACCTCATGTTGTTCATGTGGAATTTTTTACAGGTATCATACTCTTTTTTCTTGATTTGTTGCTCTAATATCAAGGATATGTTTTGATTTTGGTGATATAAAAATGCAATGAAGTTTATTTGTTGTTTTAGAAACAGAAACCATAAATCCAATGAGCAAAACGTGTACTCACTGGAAAGTTCATGGTTTAATTTAGGAAATGGAAGGGCAATTAAACCATTAAGCATTAAGAAATTCAAGAAATTTATCATCAGAAACTGTCATCGAATCTCTTAGCTCCAACTATGTTCACGTTCCACATGATTCTGCTCAAAATTCAAATTACCTAGAGAAAAAAGTCTCATTGACTTCATGAGATTGAGATATGCAATATGGGGGATAAATTGTGTATGCATGTTGAATAAACAAAAAAAATCATTATTAAGGAGGAAATTGAAATATATTTTTCAAATACAATATTTTACAGTATTTAAATCTTTCAAATATTTATATTTAAATCTTTCAAAGATGAAAAATAATTATTTTCTGACAACATAATTTCTTGCAGGAAATCTACTACATAGAGAAAGAATTTAAAAAATTATGCCTTAGTTTGGACTTTTCCTTATTCTTCATACTATATATCTTTACATTGCTTTCAGTGAAACGATAGCTTATTTTTTATTGTGATGGCAAATCAAATGCTATTGTTTTTGTCAGGGCCTTTTCCCCCAGATTTATTGAGATATTATTGACATATGATATTGGTAAATTTAAAGTATGCAATAGGATGATTTGATATATGCATATATTATGAAATGATTATCATAGTAAGGCTAGTTGACACTTCTATACCTATATATAATTACCTTTGCTTGTGGTCTTAACATTTAAGAATTACTCTCCTAATAATTTTGAAGTACATAATAAAGTATTGTTAATTATAGCCACTATGCTATCCGTTAGATACCTAGAACTTACTCATCTTATAGCTGCAGTTTGTTCCCTTTGAATAATTCCTCCCCATTTCCCCCACCCTCAGCTCTGGGCAATCACTATTCTATTCTCTATTTCTGAGTTTGGTTTTATTAGATTCTACATACAGATAAGAATATGCTGTACTTGTCTTACTCTATCTGACTTATTTCACTTAGTATAACACCCTCAATGTCCAACCTTGTTGCAAGTGGCAGGATTTTTTTCATGGCCAAATAATATGCCTGTGTATGTGTGTGTGTGTGTGTGTGTGTATATATATATATANGAGTTTGGTTTTATTAGATTCTACATACAGATAAGAATATGCTGTACTTGTCTTACTCTATCTGACTTATTTCACTTAGTATAACACCCTCAATGTCCAACCTTGTTGCAAGTGGCAGGATTTTTTTCATGGCCAAATAATATGCCTGTGTATGTGTGTGTGTGTGTGTGTGTGTGTATATATATATACACACACAAAAATAATATATTATATACATATCACATTTTCATTATCCATTTATTCATTGATGGACACTTAGATTGATTCATGTCTCTGCTATTGTGAATAATATAGCAATTAATGTAGGAATGCAGATGTCTCTTCCAGATAGTGCTTTTATTTCCTTTGTATATACACCAAGAAATGGAATTACTGAATCATACAGAAGTTCTATTTTTAATTTTTGAGGAGTTACTATACTGTTTTCTGCCGGGAGCCAGCATGAGGAATCCCACCCGTGACAAAGTCATGAGGCAGAGATCTGATGGACAAGGTTGAGTTNGATGGCATCACTTACTCGATGGACGTGAGTTTGAGTGAACTCCAGGAGTTGTTGATGGACAGGGAGGCCTGGTGTGCTGTGATTCATGGGGTCGCAAAGAGTCGGACACGACTGAGCGAATGAACTGAACTGTATTGTATATTATAACTGAATAAAATTATGTATTGTAATTATAGTATAATATATGCAGTTGTATATAATATACATTGCAATTGCAAATATATGTACATGTGCCTATGTGTGTGTTAAGTCACTTTAGTTGTGTATGATCCTTTGCAACACTATGGATTGTAGCCCACCAGGTTCCTCTGTCCCTGGGATTCTCCAGGCAAGAATACTGGAGTGAGTTTCTGCTCCCTCCTCCAGGAGATCTTCCCCACCCAGGGACTGAACTTGAATCCCTTACATCACCTACTTTGGCAGGGGGGTTCTTTACCATTATTGCTATCGTGTAGTGGAGATTAAACAAAACCTAGGTCCATAAAACAAAGAAAGGCAGAACACAGAGAACAGAGAACAAAGTTTAAATGTAATGACTATAAAATAAATATCAGAATGGTAAATTGAAGTCTACTCATAACACTAATTACATGTTATGTATAGATTTATAAATCCAATTAAAAGGCAGACATTGTCAGATTGTATACAAAAAGCAAAATCCAGTTGTTATCTATAAGAAACTCACTTCCCATACAAAGGCACAGATTGAATGGAAAAGAATAGATTGAATTAAAATAAAAGATAGGAAATATATATATATATATAAAATCAGAGTGTTCATATTAAAACTGGACAAAGTAAATCAGGACAAGAAATATTACCAAGGATAAGGAAGGAAATTTCAGTATGAAAAGAAAATCAGTTCATTAAGAAAACAATCCTAAATATGTACCCTGGAATTTTTTTTTTATTTGAAATATTTTATAGACTACAAGAAGTACTTGTACACTAACAATGCAAAGTATTGTTGAGCAAAATTTAAGAAAACCTAACTAAACAGAGATATATCCTGCGCTCATGAACTGGAAGGCTCAGTATTATTAATACATCAATTTTCTGAAGATTGATCTATGCTTAAATGCATTCTATTCAAAGCTAAAGCAAAATTTCTTACAGAAATTGACATGTAGATGCTAAATTTCATATGAAAATGGGAATGATCTAGAATTTGCAAAGTAACTTTTGAAGAAAAACAGAATTGGTGGACTTAATTTTAAGATTCTAAAATGTTTGTCATCTAGGCTGTTTGGTGCTGGTTGTAAGCATACCATAAATCAGTGGAAAGAGATCCACAGATTTATATTTTATTGATTTTGGGAAAATGCATTCAATTGAATAAAGAAAGATAGTATTTTCTCAAAATCATTTTTTTAATGAAAAACTCCAGACACAAGAAATTCTATACTGTATGATACCATTCAGAAAATTCTAGAAAAGTTGAAAATGCAATGACATGAGGAAGATGAGTCAGTGACTGTCAATAAGGGCAGAGGTATGACAGAAGTTCAAGCATAAGAAAGAACTGAAAAAGACAAGGATGAATTGAAAATATTCTTTTGAGCGAAAGAAGTCAAACATAGTAGTATGTTTACTGAGTGATTCCATTTAGATGTTCTAGAATGAATAAAGCCAATCTATAATGCTAGAAATCAGATCTGTTATGTACTGGAAAGGAAACAAGGGAGCATTCAGAGGTGAGGGAAATGTTCTATGTCTTGATTTTGTTGTTAAGTCACGTGCGTTGTTGTTTAGTCATTAAGTCAAGTCCAACTCTTGCAGTCCCACAATTACACATGTGTTAAAACTCATGAAGGTGTATTAGGAGTTGTATGTTTTACTCTTTGTGAAAGACATCTCAGTAAAATTAGATAACTTAAAAAAATGCATTTAGAAATATTCACTCCAGCAGGCAACGTCGCTAAGCAAAAATCAAGTTGTCTCTTGGCTTTCATTGAAGGGTCTGTCTGTATTGAAATTTTGCTTTCTGGGCATAATATTAATATCATTGCCCACATAGCCTATGACGTATTATTTTAGTTTTATACTTTATCCACCAGGAGAGTCTAAATATATGAATATGTAATTCACAAAAACAAAAATTAGGTTTCTATGAGTATGTTGGTAAATTAACAGCTGGCATTTTGAGGGGAAAAGTCTCCATGAAAACATTCCCACATGGCCAACTTCTGCCTACCAAATGATGTCACTAAAGAAGCAAAATTAGGAAGAGATAGTCATTATCAGTTGTGGTGCTGGGTTCATTACACTACATTCTTTATACATACATGCAGTATCTACCTGTTTAAACAATGCTTTTCATAGCACATAGCAAGATCTGAAACTAAAGATTGCTGCAGGCTATTTGGCAGCTTGTATCCCATTGATTACCAGTGATCACATATCCTGTTTTGATTCTTTCTTTTGAAGTAGTTTTCCCTTTTAGCTGAATTTCAGCTTCTTTACCTCTGTATAAATCTTGTAGCAGAAATCTGAGTAAGGGTCATTTAGGTCCATGACTAGCTGAATAAGCATTGGATACTGCTGATGGTGATTATTTTTAACCTGGTGGCATTAGGAGATGTTTGCAGACACTGACATTGTCAGAATACTTATCCTTTACTGCAGGTATTGTCCTGAAAAATCTTGATTTTGTGTCATCTCTGATTAAGAAGGGCCTGTTTTCCTCAGCTCATGAAGCAGTTCTTCCAGAGGATTTCAAACCTAAGGCTTCTTTGAAAAATGTGTGGAAAAGACAGCTCCCCTGACCCCCTCATCTATTCTCCTCTTCCTTTCTCCTGGCTTGTCTCCATTAAATTAAAGAAATACAGGCTTTGATCTTAAGTCAATGAAAAGGTTTAAAATTTTTAAAGAAACTATTTTTTAATATATGTTGATGAATGAACCCAAAAAGCATTTATGATAGTAAACAAGAATTTTGCCAATAGGTCATTTGATTGGCAACTTAACTTTATATTACCTTCTTTGCTGTAGGTTTTAAAGAAAAACCTAAGAATTTAAAAAAGCTTATTAAATTCCTGCTAACATTTCTTATGTGCAGAATTTTTTTTGAGACAGTATTTTTCTAAACTGGCCTTATATTTGCACTACAATATTATAGGGGAAAAAAGCTGTTTTATGATGTCTACAAATATTGTTTCTCACTAGTTTTTCAAGCAATAAATATAATTCATTTTAATTTTGTTGAATTTCTAGTATTTTATAGTTGTATGATTATGACTCAGAAGACAAAATAATACATGGCAAAATAACTCCTTGAGTTTATTTAAGGAAACATTGCGAACTTATATAAAAATTTAAATTTGTGAAAGTTCATCTCAGTGTTACTTAAACTTGTGAAAATTCCAAATAATTTAAATGTAAAACATAATGGTAAACCACATAAAATTATGTATTGCATGAAATAAATTGCAGACATAAAAATAAGAGTGTAGAAGAATGAACACATGGAAATATTATTGGTGAATTAAATTAATTACAAGTGAATTAAAGATCAGATTATATGTAACTATTAGGTTATGATGTCAGTTTCATTTAGAATGCATGAAAAACCTATTGTCAATACTTTTCACTAGGTAATTTTACTTATTTGTGATTTTTTATAGTTTCTAAAAATTTCAAGATGAACATATTTTTATATTAAGGAAAAACTTAGGTCGATGAAATTATTGAGTGACAGGACAATAGAAACTAAAAGCAAATATAATTACTTGGACATATTCTTTTTGATTAGTGGAGAAATAAGAGCCTTTTTATCTTTAAATGCTCAAGTTCTTCTCTGCCATTATTGCTATGCCTATGAGGAGTTTTCCTCTTTTATTAGGAAGGAACTACAATTTATGCAAGCTACTTTATATAAGTAAGTTTAGTATAAAGCTTTAGAAGCATCAAACAAAGAGGAAAATGTGAACTTTCAGGTCACAGACAGAGCTGGAACTGTAGAACTCTAGAAAATCTAAGGACCCCTGGAGGAAAAGCAGGATCTAAAATAAAAGATTCCAGAGTAACACTGAGGATTTCCTCAGAAAGAGCTTCTTCCTCCTTCCTTTCACACTTCTTCCCTCTCTTTCTCCCGTAGCCCCCTCCTTCGTTTCTCCCTGCTCTCCTTTCCTCTTGTAGCCATTCTTTTCTTAAATACTTTATTGAGTTCCTGGGATTTCCTATTGCCTCAGTGGAAAAGAATCTACCTGCGATGCAGAAGATGAAGGTCCAATCCCTGGGTTGGGAAGATCCCCTGGAGAAAAAAATGGCAACCTGTTCCAGTATTCTTGCCTGGGAAATCCCATGGATAGGGGAGCCTGGTGGGCTGCAGTCCATGGGGTTGCAAAGGAGTCAGACATGACTTAGTGAATAAACAGTAGCAACAACCACATTCTAAGCACTGGGAATGCAGACAAGGTCTCTGTCCACATTCTTTTGGAGGAGGAAGATAACAGACCTTAACCAGTAAACAAATAAGAGAATTGCAGATACTGAAAGTGCTTAAAAAGAAAATAAAGCCAGCAATGGATTAACAACTAGCAGAATGGTTTGATGACAGGTGACAGGTGGCTTAGAGTGGGTGGTCAGGGGAATTCTCTCAGAAGAGGTGACTTTTGAGCAGAGTTTTAACTGAAGGAAAAGCCGTAGAAAAACCATTCCTGGTACAGGTACTATATGAGCAGGAGGTAAGACTGATCCACAATGATGGGCTGTAGCAGTCAGAACTGGGTAGCTCATGTGGGCCCTTAGTTGTTGCTTTTTCTTTTTTTAGCATCAGAAACTCTACTCAATACTCTATAATGACCTATATAGGAAAATAATCTAAAAAAAGAGTGGATATGTGTATATTTGTAACTGATTCACTTTGCGGTATACCTGAAATTAGTACACATTGTAAATCAACTATACTCCAATAAAACTTTTTTGAAAAGGGAAAACAAAGATTTTATTTTTGATGCAATGGGATGTTCTGGGATGATTTTACACTAGAGTGTCAAGTGATAGGATACATGATTTAAAAGTCATGTTTCTAATCCCAGTGGGTGAGTGAAACAGGGCTATAGTTAAGATATTGTTGCAGTGTTTTAAATAGAAAAGGGCTTATAGCTTCTGTCTAGTTATTAGCTAGCTAGTTTCTGTCTTCCTTCTGATCATCAACTCATTTATTTTCCTATTTCTTTTCTCCTTTTTCTTTTGACACAGTTTATATTCCCTTTCCTTCACCCCATGTTTCTCTACCTTGTAGCTTCTGTGTCCTCATAAATTGGACGCTCCATGATTGCTCATTCCCTGACTTGAGTTCCTTGCCTTTTAAGCCCTAATTATATCTTCTTGATCATTTGTGTACAATTGTTCGGCTTTATGTCTCTCCATCAATTGCTCAGTTCTTTCCAAGCTGGCATGCCAGAGAATATCTTCTGGCTTACCTTGATATAGCAGGCAACATCATGTGTTCCTGGAGTGCCCATAGGTTATTGTTGAACTTTAATTATTTTTTGGCCAGTGATTTAGCCAAGATGGAGCTAAGACAAGTTGTACAAGTCTTGCCCATCTAGGACTACTCTCTCATTAGGAGCTGTAAGTAGAGTGATTTCACTTAAATGGAGCATCGGAATATTAAACATCAGAACTAGCATGCTGGGACAGATTTGTGGCATTTACCTTTTGGTTTAATACTTCTAATAAGAACTTTCATAAATAAGAAGACCTATGCATAGAAGAGACATACCTTTAACAGAGGACAATAAACTGATAGAGACTTAGATTGTGTGTATGTGAAAGAGAGTATGTGTTTCCGGTTGGTATCCTACACTGCAGGAATAAGGTATGTGTCGTTTTGGAATTCTGAAACTGTAAGCACGGGACAGACAATAGTATTCAATATCTTAGTTTGCTAAAGGATAAACTGTTGCATAGTTGATTTGATTGAAAGTATGTTGTAGCTTTTTGGATTCATGAAGATTGAAAAGTAATTGCAGTAAATTTGAAGATTCAACTACAGCTAATATCAATAATGCCTAGAAATGTCCATATGGTAGCTCTATGTTGAGCTTTTAAGTGAACCTCCATGCTATTCTCCAGACACTATTCTTTATACAGTCTCTTCGATAAATGGTTCTGGGAAAACCTCATGTTGTTGCCATTCAGTCTGTAAGTTGTTTCTGCCTCCTTGAGACCCCATGGACTGCAGCACTCCAGGCTTCTTCATCCTTCTCTGTCTCTCAGAGTTTGCTTAGCATCATATCCATTGAGTTGGTGATGATATCTAACCATCTCATCCTCTTCTTTTGCCTTCAATCTTTCCAAGGTCTTTTCCAATGAGTCAGCTCTTTGCATCAGGTGGCCAAAGTACTGGAGCTTCAGGTTCAGCATTAGTCCTTCCAATGAATATGCAAGGTTGATTTCCTTTATGATGGATTGGTTTGATCTTGAAAGAATGAAATTAGAACTCTCCATAACACCATTCATAAAACAAAACTCAAAACTGATTAAAAACCTAAATGTAAGATGGAATACTAAAAAACTCTTAGAGGAAAACGTAGGCAGAACACTGACATAAATTAAAGCAAGTTCTTTTTTGATCCACCTCTTAGAGTAATGAAAATAAAAGCAAAAATAAACAAAAGGGACCTAATTCAACTTAAAAGCTTTTGCATATCAAAGGAAACAAACAAAATGAAAAGACAACCAACATAATAAGAGAAGTTTTTTGCAAATGAAACAACCCGCAAGGGATTAATCTCCAAAATACCCAAACAGCTCATACAACTCAATAACAATAAAGCAAAAAACACTACTGAAAAATGGGCAAAATATCTAAATAGATATTTCTCCGAAGAAGACACACACATGGCTAAAAAGTCCATGAAAAAGATGCTTAATATCACTAATTATTGGAGAAATGCAAACCAGACCTACAATGAGATATCACCTCATATGGGTCATAATGGCCATTACCAAAAATCTACAAACAATAAGTGCTGGATAGGGTGTGGAGAAAAGGAAGCCCTCCTATACAGTTGGTGGAAATGTAAATTGGTTTAACATATACTTTAGGTAGATCTGTGCATCATTTCACTTTGTTGTCTTGTTAAACATGATTGAGATTCTAGTCAGTTAAATTTTTCCACATCACTGGAATTTCTCATTTAGAGACTGCATCTTGAGGTACATGTAACAATTGCTAAACAGTTTATTTTCTGATAAGTACACTCATAGATAAAACATAAAAGAAATCAGAATGACAAGGTTGTTTTTAAAAGTATTGGTAATTTTTAAAATGTGAATTAGGTAACAATTTTTACAATTTATTTCTAAAACTAATTTGATTAAGAAGACTGATCTTATTTTGAGCCCCAAACACAATTTAAGCTTCTTTTGCAAATAGAAGAAAGTGTGTATCTCCAACTTATTTATTTTGCATTTCTTAGCCAAGATCTGGGCCTTCAGTGCACTCTGTCAATTAGCAGCATTTTTGTTTAAGAGAAAGAATGCTGTGCCATCCATTTTAATTCCACATCTTGTGTCTGGCAGTAATGCTACTATTGGTACTGCCAAAGTTATGCGTCTCTTTTCAAGGATATTTCTTGGGATTATGTTCAGTGTTATGTATGGTTGGATCAGAACTGGGACACGGAGAGTTTTGGGCCACATTAGAAAATTTCATACAGATAAAAGGAAAAAATAATTTATAAGCGTTTGCCTTCTTTGCTGAGTTTAATGGGAATAATGGGCAAAATGAGTTGATTGAAATCTACAAAAGCTAAACTGATCTACATAACATACAGCTAAGTGTGGAGGGATACAGTAAGGGCACATAACAATACAAGCCAATGCTGAAACACTGAGGGAGTTTTGGGAGTAAACTTTTTTGGAAATCAAATATAGGATCAGGAGAGACTTTCTGAACAAGCCATTGTGAATGTTTTGGAATAGAAAACAGGGAAGAAAAGTTCTAAAGCATATTGCACTCTGCCATGCATAGAAGTGCCCTTTGCTCATCTTCAGAAACTTGAGTGAAAATATATTTCCGTGCATTGTTGAATGTGATGGTATATGGAAATGTGCTCAGGGGAGAAGCAAGAAGGGTGAATTGTATTCAGCTTACTTAAGAAAATGCACCAATCTTGGAAGGCACCTCAGTTTTCCATCCTCATCCTCACAGAGAGAGAATTGAGCCCAGAGAAGGTTAGGTAATCTGTCTGAAATCACACAGGTGATAGTGGAAATCAGTACTAGTGCTCCGCTTTCCTTCTCATGTTTTAGCTTTTATGTATAGTCTCAGCTAATGCCATACAGTTGCATGGTATTAGTATATTCGGTATCATTATTGGGTGTCATTAAAGTAAATGATGTTAATTATGAGAAAACAAATTTAACTGAACATCAGTGTGTAAATAAATACTAAATAATAGTATTAGGTCTTTTACCAGTTGCTTTGAACAAAGATTAACAACGACAAGAAAAATAGTGGGCTACCAAGATACCAGCATGCAACTTTCAAGCAACTCTCAACCTGGGAAATTTTACTGTTGGTTTAATGTTGAAATCTTTTTATACTTCACAATTATCAATCAATTATGAGTATTTATTATGCATAATTAATGTCTTTATTTATATTAAAATAATATATTTTACTTAGTTATAAATTTATACAAAAATTAAGAACAGTAAATTACAACATTCTAGGTACTTTTCTATGAATTCTATGTATATTAACAAATTTACCCGCAGTAAATTTATGATATGTATACATTTACCCTGTTTTACATATGGGATATATAGGTAAGATAATTTATTTATTATTCTAGAAAAAAGCACATAAAATGAAAATAATCTGCTTAACAAATCTTTGTTGTGCAATACAGAGTTGTTAACTATATTCACATTGTTTACAGCAGATTTCTAGAAATTTTTCATCTTGCTGACTGATTCTACACTTATTTAATAGTCCCCATGTCCATACACCCAGCTTCTCATAAGCCCCATTCTACTTTCTGTTTCTAGGAATTTGCATACTGTAGATATTTCATTTAAGTGGAATCATGCATCATTGTCCATTTGTTACTGCCGTATTTTGCTCTTACTTCATACTTGTTGTGGCATTTGACAGAATTTCCTTCTTTTTTGGAAAAGACCTTGATGCTGGAAGGGATTGGGGGCAGGAGAAGAGGATGACAAAGGATGAATTGGCTGGACGGCATCACCGACTTGATGGACATGAGTTTGAGTAAACTCCGGGAGTTGGTGATAGACAGGGAGGCCTAGTGTGCTGTGATTCATGGGGTCGCAAAGAGTCGGACACAACTGAGTGACTGAACTGAACTGAACAGGTATGTGGTGATATCTTATTATAGTTTTGATTCACATATCCCTTATTACTTGGATTTGGGTATCTTTTTATGTACCTGTTAGCCATTTGTATATCTTCTTTGGAGAAATGTTTAAGTCCTTTGCCCGTTTTCAATCAGGATTTTTTTTTTTTTAATTGAGTGGTAGTTCATTATATATTTTGAGTATTAACTATTTACAAGATATAAATTTTGAAGTATTTTCTCCTAATCTTAGGTTGCCTTCATTCTGATGCTTGTTTCCTTTGCTGCACATAATTTTTTTCAGTTCAGTTCAGTTCAGTTGCTCAGTCGTGTCCAACTCTTTGCGACCCCATGAATCACAGCACACCAGAAGTTCACTCAAACTCACGTCCATCGAGTCGGTGATGCCATCCAGCCATCTTATCCTCTGTCGTCCCCTTCTCCTCCTGCCCTCAATCCCTCCCAGCATCAGAGTCTTTTCCAATGAGTCAACTCTTCACATGAGGTGGCCAAAGTACTGGAGTTTCAGCTTTAGCATCAGTCCTTCCAAACAACACCCAGGACTGATCTCCTTTAGGATGGACTGGTTGGATCTCCTTGCTGTCCAAGGGATTCTCAAGAGTCTTTTCCAACACCACAGTTCAAAAGCATCAATTCTTCAGCGTTCAGCTTTCTTCACAGTCCAGCTCTCACATCCATACATGACTACTGGAAAAACTATAGCCTTGACTAGACAGACATTTGTTGGCAAACTAATGTCTCTGCTTTTGAATATGCTATCTAGGTTGGTCATAACTTTCCTTCTAAGGAGTAAGCATCTTTTAATTTCTTGGCTACAGTCACCATCTGCAGTGATTTTGGAGCCCCCCAAAATAAAAAATGTAGGAAGTCACGAAACACCTGGAATAACAGGCATATTTGGCCTTTGAATATGGAATAAAGCAGGGCAAAGGCTAATAGAGTTTTGCCAAGAGAATGCAGATTTTTTTCTAGTTTATTGTAATTCCACTTGCCTAATTTTTCTTTTGTTATCTGTGCTCTTTGTGTCCATTTCAAGTAATCATTGCCAAAACCAATGTTTTAATCCTTTTCCTCTGTTTTTCTCAAGGAATTTTAATGGTTTCAGGTCTATATTTAAGTTTTAAATCAATTTTGCATTGATTTTTGTGTGTGCTATAAATGGCCATTGTTACTCCTTTGCACATGGATATCCAGTTTTTCAAGGTGTGTTTAATCATTTGCCCATTGTATTATTTTGTCACTCTTTTCAAAGATCATTTAACAATATATATATGAATTTATTACTGAATTTTCTCTTCTGTTTCAGTGGTTTTTGCCTGTATCATACTGTTTTATCTTTACATTATGTTTTAAAATCAAGGAATGTGATATATCTCAACTTGTGTTTTTCTTTCTAAGATAGTTCTAGCTCTTCAGAGTACTTTGATTACACTTCAATTGTAAAATTACATTTTTCTATTTTTATGAAAGATACAATTGGAAAATGGTTAACATTGTATTGACTTGGTAGATCACTTTGTGTAGTTTGCCTTTGCCTGTATGGATCACAACATACTGTGGAAAATTACTGAAGAGGTGGGAATACCAGATCACCTGACCTGCCTCCTGAGAAATCTGTGTGCAGCTCAAGAAGCAACAGTTAGAACTGAATATAGAACAACAGAGTGGTTCCAAATCAGGGCAGGGTACATCAAGGCTGTATATTGTCACCTTGCTTATGTAACTTATATGCAGAATATCATGTGAAATGCCAGGCTGGATGAAGCACAAGCTGGTATCAAGACTGCCAGGAGAAATATCAAGAACCTCAGATATGCAGATGATACCATCCTTATTGCAGAAAGTGAAGAACTAAAGAGCTTCCTGATGAAAGTGAAAGAGGAGAGTGAAAAAGTTGGTTTAAAGCTCAACATTCAGAAAACAGATCATGGCATCTGGTCTTATCACTTCATGGCAAATAGATGGGGAAACAATGGAAACAGTGACAGAATTTGTGTTTTGGGTGTCCAAAATCAGTGCAGATAGAGGTTGCAGCCATAAAATTAAAAGATGCTTGCTCTTTGGAAGAAAAACTATGACCAACCTAGCTAGCATATTAAAAAGCAGAGACGCTACTTTGCCAACAACAGTTCGTCTAGTCAAAGCTATGGTTTTTCCAGTGGTCGTTATTGATGTGAGAGTCGGACTATAAAGAAAGATGAGCACTGAAGAATTGGCTCTTTTGAACTGTGGTGTTGGAGAAGACTCTTGAGAGTCCCTTGGACTGCAGGGAGATCCAACCAATCCATTCTGAAGGAGATCAGCCCTGGGTGCTCTTTGGAAGGACTGATGCTAAAGCTGAAACTCCAGTACTTTGGCCACCTCATGCGAAGAGTTGACTCATTGGAAAAGACTCTGATGCTGGGAGGGATTGGGGGCAGGAGGAAGAGGTGACAACAGAGGATGAGATGGTTGTGAAGAAAGCTGAGCGCTAAAGAATTGATGCTTTTGAACTGTGGTGTTGGAGAAGACTCTTGAGAGACCCTTGGACTGCAAGGAGATCCAATCAGTCCATCCTTAGGGAAATAGGTCCTGGATATTCATTGGAATGACTGATTTTGAAGCTGAAACCCCAATACTTTGCCCACCTGATACAAAGAACCGACTCCTTGGAAAAGACCTTGGTGCTGGGAAAGACTGAAGGCAGGAGGAGAAGGGGACGACAGAGGATAAGCTGGTTGGATGGCACCAGTAAGTTGATGGACATGAGTTTGATAAACTCTGGGAGTTGATGATGGAAGGAGAAGCCTGGCATGCCACAGTCCATGGGGTTGCAGTTGGAAATGTCTAAGCGACTGAACTGACTGACTTGGGTAGTTTGCACATGTAAATAGTATCAAGTCTTCCAGTCCATAAACACAGGATGTGTGCTCTTTAATTACTTTCAGCAATGTTTTGTAGTTTTTGTGTATATGTCTTTTGTTTCCTTAAGTTTATAAATAGATGTTTCATTATTTTTGATACTACTGTGAATGAGCTGGTTTTTTCCATTTCCTTTTTCGATTGTTACAGAAATACAACTGAGTTTTGTAGGTTAATTTTGTTTTATGAGACCTTGCTTAATATAATTATTAGTTCTAATACATTTTTATGGAGCTTTAGAGTTTTCTACATGTAAGGCCACATCATCTGGAAACAATTTTACTTCTTCTTTTCAAATTCAGATATCTTTCATTTATTTTATTTTTTTTAACCTGAATGCTATATCTAGCAATTTCACTACTGTGTTGTAAGAGTTGGCATCCTTATCTTATTCTGAATATTAGAGTAAAATCTTTTAGCTTTTTACTGTTGTATATGCTGTTAGCTGTGTCTTGTCATAAATGGCATTTATTATGTTATAGTAATCTTCTATTCTTAGTTTGTTGAGAGTGTTTTTCATGAAAAGATGTTGAATTTCATCAAATAATTTTTTCCCATGTTTTGGGATAATCATGAAATTTTTATTCTTCATTCTGTTAATGTGCTATATCACAGTTATTGTGTTTCATATACTGAAACATCCTTAGATCCTAGAAATAAAACTGACTTGGTCATTGTATATGATCTTTTTAATGTGCTTTTGAATTCAGATTGCTAATATTTTGTTGAGGACTCTTGCATCTATATTCATCAGGGGTATTGGGCTATAATTTTCTTTTCATGTACGGTCTTCATCTGGATTTAGTATTAGGGTAAATCTTGCTTTGAAAAATGAATTAGGAAGGTCCTTCCTCTTCAATTTTCTGAGAAGAATTTCAAAAGATTGCAGCTAATTCTTTTTAAATGTTTGCTACAACTCTCCAGTGAAGCAATCAGGTCTTGGACTTTTCTTTGGAAGTTTTTGATTACTGATTCAATCTTCCTGCTTGTTATTGGTCTATTCATATTTCTTATTTCTTCATGATTCATTCTGGATAAGCAATATGTTTCTAAGAATTTTCCTTTTCTTCCTGGTTTTCTAATTTATTGGAATATAACTCTTACAGTATTCTCATACTTCTTTTCATTTCTAAAGCATAAGTTATAGTATATGCTCTTAAGTTTCTAATTTTGTTTATTTGATCTTTCTATCCTTTTTCTTGGTCCAGCTAAAGGTTTATTACATTTTCTGATCTTAAAAAACTCAATTTCATTGATTTTTTTCCTATTGTTTTTGTATCCTCTATTTTGTTTACTTGTGCTCTAATCTTTTCATTTCTTGGCTTGTTCTTTCTTTGCTAGTTTGTTGAAATGTAAAGTTAGCTTTTATTAATACATATTTTGTATTATAATATTTAATATAAAAGCAAAATTTAATTAATATAATAGAAAATCAATTATTTTAAATGATTGATTATATTAATGTAATTGAATTAATCAGTATGTATTCTGTCTCTTATACACATCTAGATGTGTATAAGAGACAGGCCTTTGCCTGTATGGATCACAACATACTGTGGAAAATTACTGAAGAGGTGGGAATACCAGATCACCTGACCTGCCTCCTGAGAAATCTGTGTGCAGCTCAAGAAGCAACAGTTAGAACTGAATATAGAACAACAGAGTGGTTCCAAATCAGGGCAGGGTACATCAAGGCTGTATATTGTCACCTTGCTTATGTAACTTATATGCAGAATATCATGTGAAATGCCAGGCTGGATGAAGCACAAGCTGGTATCAAGACTGCCAGGAGAAATATCAAGAACCTCAGATATGCAGATGATACCATCCTTATTGCAGAAAGTGAAGAACTAAAGAGCTTCCTGATGAAAGTGAAAGAGGAGAGTGAAAAAGTTGGTTTAAAGCTCAACATTCAGAAAACAGATCATGGCATCTGGTCTTATCACTTCATGGCAAATAGATGGGGAAACAATGGAAACAGTGACAGAATTTGTGTTTTGGGTGTCCAAAATCAGTGCAGATAGAGGTTGCAGCCATAAAATTAAAAGATGCTTGCTCTTTGGAAGAAAAACTATGACCAACCTAGCTAGCATATTAAAAAGCAGAGACGCTACTTTGCCAACAACAGTTCGTCTAGTCAAAGCTATGGTTTTTCCAGTGGTCNGTCTAATTTTTGACATGGAGTTTTTACATGTCATGCTTATGTATGTATTAAAACAAACATGTAAATGAAATAAATTCTTCAGTGATTTCTAAAATTTCTTTACTTTTAGATTCTTTTGAATCTGTGTCATCAAAGACTGTGTTTTCCCACATAATATTGCCTTTTGTGATCTCAAGAGAATTGGGTGTGTAGTAATGAAATAATACTCCACTATTGTTTTCAGAACTTTATACCAAACAGCTACTATCCATTCAGTAAGCTTTCATGTTGTTTATTTTGTTTTTAATGCAACAGCTGACAATGAAACTACACCATTGATCACTGCTCTACAGACAATAATTATGAGTTACTGTTATGAGTTTAGACATAGTAAAGTGAGAAAAAGTGTTGGTCTTAGAATCAGGGATGTATGGGAGTTGAAAGCTTTCCCTAGAGGATGTGATTAATATATTAAGGCCAACTTTTAATGTATTTAACATCATGCCATAGGACTGTGTCCTCAGCCCTGCCCTATTCAAATTAATCATTAATATCTTAGATGACATGAATATAAAAATTACATATTAGAAGAAGCTGAAGTGAATAGTCAATAAAACCGTCTTTATTATCTGATAAACAACACAATCATCAGGAGGGGTTTGATAGGAATTTATTGTTGTGCTGGGTGCACAGCTGCCTTTGCTCACAGGGAAATTTCCCACTGATCCAATTCAGCACACCTTGGTGAAGGGTCAAGAGCCTTCCATCAGACCCTCAACCTAACTGGAACATCAAAGCTTTGTTTGGGTTAGGTGTGAAGCGCTCTACTGACAGATTGTTCAATGTGCTTGATCAGCAGGTTGTAAATAGGCAGTGAGCTGATGAACAGAATCTATTTTAGAGGGTGGCTCCCAGGTCTTTTTTGACTCAGTTCTTTTCCAAAATCTAGTTTAAAAATCCTTTTCCTTTCTATATAACTCTTTAAAAAATGTTTTTAATGTTTATTTTTATTCTAAAATTCACTGGTAATATAAAAAAAGCAGAGATTTGGGGAAATATGCTTTACCTGGCTATGTTCAGTGGTAGAGTATTGTTCATGTACTATTTTTTTTAATTTATTTATTTTAATTAAAGGCTAATTACTTTACAGTATTGTAGTGGTTTTGCCATACATTGACATGAATCAGTCATGGATGTACATTTGTTCCCCATCCTGAACTCCCCTCCCACCTTCTTCCCTATCCCATCCCTCTGGGTCATCCCAGTGCAGCAGCCCTGAGCACCCTGTCTCATGCATCAAACCTAGACTGGTGATCTGTTTCACATATGATAATATACGTGTTTCAGTGCTATATAACTCTTAAAATCATCTTATACTCTCAATGTCAGTGAAGGGTTTGAGTTACCCAATTGGTTCTTCACCACTTATTTTGAGATTAGTATTTGGTGAGACATCTCACTTTGTATATTTGACACTGGTCTAAGAGTCTCAATAGGAGCTTCCATTTTAGCATTGTGTTACAAGTGTAAGTTTTGCTACCATATGTCGTTTGTTACTGGTAAAGTAGAAAAAATATTGAATAGACAATCAGAAACTTCAGTTTCTGATCTTGAATCTGTAGCAAATTCTTTCTATTAGAGATTTTCTGCATTTTGTTTTGCCAAAATGCACACAGTAAATGAAAATTACTTGTGTGATACATTCTCACAAAATTTTCAGCATCATCACAAATCTAATACTTTTGTACTGAATCAAAATAGTATATTGAGGTAAGAGAGAAATATGAGGATAGATACAAGCTTTAAGTTTTGCTCTAGAAAACTGAAAACAGCAAACTTTTTTTCTGTTTTAATAACACATTACTTGCAATATGGTTTAAACAAAGTTATTTTGATCCTTGACTTTTTCTTCAAATAAAAAAATGATCCTGAAGAATCCCTCTCAGTTCTCAGATAATTTATTGCCATATATAGGATGAGGAGTTAGGATTAATTGCAAAATATGTAAAAGGCTTACATATTTTAGTAAAGTTATATGAACATGTAACAAAAATACTTTAAAAATGAAAAACAATAACTTTATGCAAGTTTTACTATTTCATACTAAATATAATTACTTGTTTGATATGAAAATATATATAATGCATAGATTAATTAAAGCTTTGTCTATATCTTTAATTTTTCAGATTACTTAAGTAAATACCTTGATTATTCCTGAAAAAAAAGGGAGAAGAAGGAGTATGCTATAATTAAATTTATTTCATTATTTCTGAAAACTGCTTATTAAGAACTATTACCTCATCAAGTCTGATGGCACAGCTCCTCTTGTATGATAAGAACTCTCCAGTCAGGTTAGTTTTTATAGTTCAGTCTGGATGATAGCAGATGACTTTAGGAAAATGATAAACAAATTGAAGATCTACACTTTAAACCACTATTATTACATGATTTGATTTCATGTTTTACCTTTTCATAGGAGGTTCTGTGTGCTAAATTGCCATCTTTTATATTCTTGTGTCATAGAAGAGTATCCTTATGCTTTTACCAGGTAATTGTAATGATATATGATGTTACTTTAACAGTTTTTTTTCTTTTTTTCTGATTTAATATATGCCAACCTTGGCTGAAAAATTGAAATAATCTGGAAAGACTTTGAAAAAAATAATTTATCCTAACCAACCTCAGGGATTCTAATTTTTTTGCTTGGGGAATAGGGCCTATGCAGAGAAGGCAATGTCACCCCACTCTAGTACTCTTGCCTGGAAAATCCCATGGGCGGAGGAGCCTGGTGGGCTGCAGTCCATGGGGTCGCTAAGAGTCAAACACGACTGAGAGACTTCACTTTGACTTTTTACTTTCATGCACTGGAGAAGGAAATGGCAACCCACTCCAGTGTTCTTGCCTGGAGAATCCCAGGGATGAGGGAGCCTGGTGGGCTGCCATCTGTGGGGTCACACAGAGTCAGACACGACTGAAGTGACTTAGCAGCAGCAGTAGCAGGGCCTATGCTTTTGAAAAGTTTCTTAGGTGATTCCAATGTAGCATTTGGGCTGAGACCCACTTCCATATATACATTTTTATATTTATTTGTCAAACTTATTTTCCTTCTACCATGAGGCCAGTCTATATATTACACTAGCTTCTAGCCCAGAGTCATATCATGAATAAAATACAGATTATTTCTTAATCAAATGTGAGTGTAAGTCATAACATAGTATTTAAAATAGCCAAATTTAGAAATAGGAAAAAGGTAAAAAGATATTTACAGATAGTTTAGTTTGAATATGCTATTGTTTCAGGTTCATGATTTTCTTGTTACTTCCCTGACTAGATCATTTTGTCTTTTAACTAATGACATTTGAAAAAAGCTCAAACTCACCTACTTCTGATTCAATTCTTCATAGAAAGTATTTTTCAGGGAGAGGGTGGTAAGATCCTGATATGGTGTATTGTAACATTCTGTAAAGAATATGTAAATTTTGGCACTAATTTATTCTGAGCTAAATATTACTCCACACATCTTTGATTTTTGCATGATGATAATAACTTGCATCCTGTTCTCAAGTAGTGGCTGGGAATATAATGTCTATATGTAAACCAAATCACAGCCAAGACCAAATTTTAGATTGGTTTTGAGTGATAAAACTCAGCAGGAGATATCTTATTTTTTAATATTACTTTTTCTCTATGCTTGTGTTATTGATATAATTTAATAGTATTTTTGTTCCTTTATTGCTATTATTGTTATTTAATAGTGACTGTCAGTCACTTCTCTTTGCTAAGATGGGATTTACATTTTGTCTATTATTTTATTTATATCTTTTTATCCACTATTTTTTTGAGTGAAGCTTAAAATGGGAGCTTGTTTTCAGTTTCAGTTCAGTGACTCAGTCANTGGAAAGACTTTGAAAAAAATAATTTATCCTAACCAACCTCAGGGATTCTAATTTTTTTGCTTGGGGAATAGGGCCTATGCAGAGAAGGCAATGTCACCCCACTCTAGTACTCTTGCCTGGAAAATCCCATGGGTGGAGGAGCCTGGTGGGCTGCAGTCCATGGGGTCGCTAAGAGTCAAACACGACTGAGAGACTTCACTTTGACTTTTTACTTTCATGCACTGGAGAAGGAAATGGCAACCCACTCCAGTGTTCTTGCCTGGAGAATCCCAGGGATGAGGGAGCCTGGTGGGCTGCCATCTGTGGGGTCACACAGAGTCAGACACGACTGAAGTGACTTAGCAGCAGCAGTAGCAGGGCCTATGCTTTTGAAAAGTTTCTTAGGTGATTCCAATGTAGCATTTGGGCTGAGACCCACTTCCATATATACATTTTTATATTTATTTGTCAAACTTATTTTCCTTCTACCATGAGGCCAGTCTATATATTACACTAGCTTCTAGCCCAGAGTCATATCATGAATAAAATACAGATTATTTCTTAATCAAATGTGAGTGTAAGTCATAACATAGTATTTAAAATAGCCAAATTTAGAAATAGGAAAAAGGTAAAAAGATATTTACAGATAGTTTAGTTTGAATATGCTATTGTTTCAGGTTCATGATTTTCTTGTTACTTCCCTGACTAGATCATTTTGTCTTTTAACTAATGACATTTGAAAAAAGCTCAAACTCACCTACTTCTGATTCAATTCTTCATAGAAAGTATTTTTCAGGGAGAGGGTGGTAAGATCCTGATATGGTGTATTGTAACATTCTGTAAAGAATATGTAAATTTTGGCACTAATTTATTCTGAGCTAAATATTACTCCACACATCTTTGATTTTTGCATGATGATAATAACTTGCATCCTGTTCTCAAGTAGTGGCTGGGAATATAATGTCTACATGTAAACCAAATCACAGCCAAGACCAAATTTTAGATTGGTTTTGAGTGATAAAACTCAGCAGGAGATATCTTATTTTTTAATATTACTTTTTCTCTATGCTTGTGTTATTGATATAATTTAATAGTATTTTTGTTCCTTTATTGCTATTATTGTTATTTAATAGTGACTGTCAGTCACTTCTCTTTGCTAAGATGGGATTTACATTTTGTCTATTATTTTATTTATATCTTTTTATCCACTATTTTTTTGAGTGAAGCTTAAAATGGGAGCTTGTTTTCAGTTTCAGTTCAGTGACTCAGTCATGTCTGATTCTTTGCGAACCCATGAATTGAAGCACGCCTGGCCTCCCTGTCCATTACCATCTCTAACTCAAACTCACGTCCATTGAGTCAGTGACGCCATCCAGCCATCTCATACTCTGTCATCCCCTTCTCCTCCTGCCTCCAATCCCTCCCAGCATAGGAAGCCTTAATTGAATATCCATTTTGAATAGTGCATGGATTTGTCTCTATGAGGACTGGAAAAGTAGTAAGACAAATGCCTTGTCCTAAAGTGTTTTATAATGATGAGAGATACAACATTGTATTAATAGGTTGTTCAGAGTGCAGGAAGTCATAGAAACATGATATTGAGTATTTACTCTTAAACAATAATCCTCATACTTTTAAAAATATTAGTGTATGTAATTTTGGGAGTAAAAATGTGGTTGTCAGACACAGTTGAATTTGACTAAGCAGAACAGAATATTATTATGGTACTCACATATAAAAGACACTCAAAGTAATCATAAAAATGTGTCCTAAAAATTATAGTGTTTTGACATTTTTTTGAGATTTGTTTTTACACATGAAGGCATATGAAATGTAAATTTTTCAGAAGATGTTCTTTTGATATTATAATTTTAGGCTTGTTATTAAGTGATAAGAGACATATTTTTCTAAGTTAAAAAAGTTACTTTAATGAAATACAAAGAATGCCAGTTTTTGCATGTTGTGGATATTGTTAGAGATCCATATCCCAGTGACACACTTGAGATTAACTATATTAGCAGAGAAATTTCCAGTGTGCTTCTGGCTTCCTGCCTAAAGTGGTTGTAAGTCTTTTCCTTTTGTCAGGAGCTTTCTCTGGCCTGGTGCAAACTTTCTCCGCAACACATGAGCAATCAAGAAATAAGAGTTAATGAATATGGTTAGAGGTAATCCTCTTCCAATGAAAACAGGGGTCTTGCAATAAAGGCTTTAGCCACCCTTCATCAGCTGGGATGGTTCTGATGCATGTTTCATGTCATATATCCAAGTATACACAGAAGACTAGAACCCCAAGTCCCACAAAATTAACCTGCTTACTGGTACTCACTTATTTTGGGGTTTTCTTCTTACTTTTCTCATCTCCTTATTTGTGTTTCCTGAAATCACTATGGAAAATCACTTCCTTGAGTCAGCATTTGTTCTGGGGTGGGACCAAAACAAAGACTTCTCTCAATATCCATTTTAATCTACTCACTTATAGAATATAAACCTTGAGTTTGGGCTGGGCCGTGACTTTTCATAATAAAGACTGTAGTTCTCTGTCCTCTTTGTAGCTATGCATGATAATATGACCAATTTCTATCAAATATACGTAGAAAGTTAGGTTTCACCTTCCAGGTTGTGCTTTTACTCTTTGTAATATTATTTATTCATTTCTATTTTTGGCTGTACTGGGTCTTTGTTGCTGCTTCAGCTTTTCTGTAGTTGTGGCCAGCAAGGGCTACTCTTCTTTGTGGTGCATGGACTTCTCATTGCAGTGGCTTCTCTTGGGATGCACAGGCTCTAGGGCCCACTGGCTTCAGCCTGTGGCACACAGGCTCAGTTGTTTTGACTCCCAGGCTCTAGTGCACAGGCCCAATTATTGTGGCACATGGGCTTAGTTACTCCACAGGTTGTGTGATCTTCACAGATCAGGGGTCAAATCCGTGTCTCCTGCATTGGCAGGAAGATTCTTTACCACTGAACCACCAAATAAGCCCCAGGTTGTGCTTTTAAATGGTGGGAATATCGTGCCATTTCCTCTTTTCTCTCCGTGGAGGACAGCCATCTTGGCTACATGGTAGAAGGTTCTCTACTTTTGCAAATTTGGGAAAATACAACGGAAAACTGGACAACTGACATTGCAGAGCTTCTGTGCCAGAGTAAAATGCTTGCATTCAGGCTTTACTTAAAGAAGAAATAAGCGTCTCTCTTATTTTTGTCCCTTATCTTTATTTTTTATCTCTCTCAATTAGCAGCCTAAACTATATTGGAATTACTATATTGTCTACACAAATTAAATATAAATACATGGAATTTTATCTAAGAGTAGAATAATAAGTCCAGAGGAAATTTTTTTTTGTAGTAACATATATCACCTAGATAGAACTGAGATAATTATGACAATTCTCTAAAAGATGATGCTTACCTTATATTTTACCATTTTAAGTGTGAGAATTTTAACTGAAATCGTCAGGTAGATTTTATCATTCTAGAAACTACTTAAAAAAAACTTGGAATAGCTGTATAGCTTAAGCAGTTAGAAAATGATGTGAGATTAGAAAAAATATGATTTAATTTTCTCTCTGGAATGAGAATATTATGCATTTTATGATACATTAGCTTAAGCATACAAATATTCAACAATAAAGATAGTTTGTTGATTGTGATATGAACTTGAAGTTTTTCCTAACTAAGGACTTTTTGGTAATGAGGTTACTGAAAAATCATCTGCAAGTTTTTAAATTATACCTGCCAAGATAGTAAATATGTATTTTGGAAAAAATAATCTCTTGGCATTTGATGAAAACAGAAAATGGGAAAGAGGGATCAGCAGTGTGGAGGGTGTTTTGTGAACTGGCTGGCCATGTTATTATTTCAGGATCCTTTTTCTCATATTTCATAATATATTTTATCTCTGATAATATTTTTTGTTTTAAGCACTGAATTTTTAAAAAAGTTTTCTGTGGACATGCATTCCCTGAAATATTTCCTACAAAGTGTCTATGATTATATTTAACTTGAGAGTATAATATAATATATTCTGTTTTTAATTGGAGAATGTTGTTCTGCATTTGCACTGGTTGTAATTTTCTGTATCTTGTGCGTTCTTGGGTTGATCAGTAGGACTGTATGTATGTATTCATTTATGTATGTAGTCACTCATTCATTCATTATTTCAGACACAATAGTATTTCTATTTGGGAGTCAAGTTTAAGACAGATACATTCTTTGTCAGCATGGTGGTGTTAGTTTGAAAATCTCAAGCACTGACCTAGTGGCACTGACAATGTTAGCATTACTCTGAGCTTTCTCAGCGTCATGACATTGGCTTCATTTGTTCTTCTGGTTCTGCCTTTGGTGGTTATGTTTACACTGTAATCATACACTAGTTATATTGCTTTGCAAAAACATTTCTTTTTTAAAGCTTTTTATTTTGTATTGGTGTATAGCCAATTAACAACAATGTTATGATAGTTTCTGGTGGATAGCAAAGAGATAGTGAAACATGTATCAATTCTTCCCCAAATATCCCTCCTATACAAAAAGGTTAGGTTTTCTTTTAAGAAAACTGAAAGTAGAACTTTATTATTTGCTTTGGATATTGTCTCCAAATTGTTACTAATGACTTTTCTTCACCTTGATATATTTGAGTATTCTAGTGTATCTTTTCCTTTTAATTAAAAATGTGATGATTTTGTTCTTTCTCAACAAGGTGAAGAAGGAAAATGCAGGGTTTTTGCCAGAACAAGGCCATGAAGAATCCATAGAGCCATTAATAGACAGAAATTTTGTATTCTGAAAAGGTCAGTGGCTTGTATTGGCTAAGATTATTTTGAGCCCTGGTTTTCTTTATCATCAAGTGTTCCTGAATGCATTATTGTTAATCTCTTTCTTAACCTAATTAACTATTCCTTATATAATATTCATGCTTAACTAAGTAGTGTCATAAGGGTAGAAGAAAAAGCTTTTTTTTAGTTAACAGAAATGTGCAGACTAAATTCAATACTAAAGTAAAATTATTCTTTTTCCTTTTGGCTTCTTCATTGATTTCAGCAAAAAGACAGAATCAAAAGCTTAGTGCTATTTCATAAAAACAACTCTGTGTCTCCTATTTGAATTTAATGTAAAATTGACATCCTGTATATGGCCCAAAGTGTTTCAGGATTATGAACACTTTATTTTTAAATTGTGACTTAAATTACATATAGGAAGATACTTGGGTTAAATGGATCTATTCATCATTTCCTCATTATAGCCTTCCATCTGATATAAGGAAATGAGTGACCATCTGATACAAAGAAATGGGTGCTCATATATGGATGAAGAGTGTGATAAACACTCTTACTCTGTTCTTTATGCTACCTTTAATACTATTCAATGAGGAGATTCAAGTGCATGAAACAAAACAAAAATTGCATCTTCCAATATATTTAGATCACATTTCAAACTGCCAGAAGTGGTTCAGCATCTATTTTCCACAGCCTGGCAAATTAGGCTATTTTAATGTGATAAAATATAGTCTTTGTGAAAACTTATTTTTAGTTTGGTATCTTATAAAGGAGTCTTACAAAATCACTGTGTCTGTGTATGTGAGTGTCTGTCTACCCCCATATGCTGTCACAGACAGTTGGCATTGCCTTGGCAACTTTACAGGATCAAATTGCTGCATTCAGTATTCAGTGAAAGCAAAAGCAGCACTGCCTCTTCTCCCTATCTGTAAATGATAGAAAATCAATCTTTGGTAGATTTGAGTATTTTGTTGTAGTCAGTTATAAAAATTATAATAAGTTCCTTTGGGGTAAGGAAATGTCTATTTGATTCTGTATCAACAGTGCCTTGCCAGGACTTGGCTTATTGAAAATATTCAAGAAATCTTTCTTAATCAATGGATAAAAAAAAAAAAGAAAGAAACTATCATTGCTTTTGGATTATTTCAGAAGGTTTAAAAAATGCAGTAAACTACTTGGTGATGATCACAACTTCAGAACTGAGGTGAGTGACTCACAGGAGGCTTCTGCAGAATCTTATTTCTGTGAAGACTATTTTGCTTTCTTTCCTGGGTCCAAGTCTCCTATGAACGTCTCTGATTAGTGAGAATTAACCCAGAGGTTCTGGGAAATGTAGTTCCCAGGCTTTCAGCCCCTGTGATACACGGAAAAGCATAAAAAGGAAAGACTTGTTAAAGTGTCAAAAGGTGATCCAAATCAGCTTTCTAGGCATAACTTTGATAAAAATTACCTGGAAGTGTTGTATCAGTGCCAGGCATAAGATGGAGTTTAGCGTGACTGGTAAAGAACTTAGACTTATACAAGGATTGAGTACATGAAAGTTTCAAAATGCTCTTATTCCAATTTTGTACCCAAACAGCTTGAGAGGACTCCAGAATATATAGGCAATTCTTGTGCATGTCCTTTCAGGATTTTTCTTATAGTGTCTGTTCAGTGAATTGTCAATTTGAGGAGTCCTTGTAAATAAGAAGTGGTAAACGAAGAACTTTGGGTAATTATTTCTTATGGGTACTGTGATACTCTGATACTTCTAAATTATAATTTGTCTTTTAGGAAGAGCAGAGTAGAGTATTGATATGTTTTTTGTTGTTGTTGTTGTTGTTGTTGTTAGATTGAAGTATAGTTGATTTACAAATTATGTTAAGTTTAAAATATATTACATTGTGATTTACTTATTATTTTTTTCTGATTATATTCCATTATAGGTTACTACAAGTTATTGTATGTAATTCCCTGTGCTATGCCATAAATCTTTGTTGCTTATCTATTTTACTTATAGTAGTTTATACCTGTTAACCCCATATTCTTATTTGTCCCTCCCCCTCTTCATCTCCCCTTTGGTGATTATAAATTTGTTTTCTGTGTCTTTGAGTCTGTTTCTGTTTTGTATACAGATTAATTTGTATTATTGTTTAAGATTCTACATATAAGTAGTATCATGTGGTATTTGTCTTTTCTGACACGTTACTAAGTATAATATACTCTGTTTCCATCTATGTTGCTGCAAATGCTAATATTTCATTGTTTTAATGGCTGAGTAATATTTCATTGTAGATCTACAACTGTATCTATATCACATCTTCTTAAGCCAATAGTCTGTTGATGAGCACTAGGGCTGTTTCCATATCTTGGCTACTGGAAATAGTGCTGCTATGAACATTGGGGTACACATATCCTTTTGAATTAAAGTTTTCATCTTTTCCTGATACATACCCAGGAATGGAATTGCTGGATCATATTGTAGTTCTATACCGTGTTTTTTTTTTTTTTTTTTTAAAGAAATTCTTTCTACTATATTTTCTCAAGAAGAACAAAGATGAAGCAAAAGGAAAAGGAGACAGAATTATATACCTATTAAGAGAGCTGTGGCTAAAGGTTGGGCTCACATTCTGGCCCCACCACTTGTTAAATCTACAGCCTTTGCAAACTATTTCTTCTCTGGAAACCTTGATTTTTCTCATGGATTACACGTTGAAATACAGAAAGGTGTGTTTTATAAATNACTTCATGCTATTTTCCATAGTAACTGCAAAAATACATTCCCACTAACAGTGTAGGAGGATTCTTTTTCCTCTGTATCTGTACTCTCTTCAACATTTATTATTTGTATACTTTTAAGACCATTGATCTTAGTAAGTTAAACAGGATCTGTTGATTTCCACCTGCCATCTCTTAAGTCAGGTTAAGCAATTATAGCAAGAGAAACATTTATAATACCGGCACTTTCTTTCTTTAAATTTTCTCTTTGTTTTGAAATAATTTGCTTCTATTAAAAAGTGGAGAGATGCATCCTCTTTGGTGTCTTGAATAAAGTACGCCATTCCTAGCCCACAGTCTCTGCCCTCAGAAAGAAATGAAAGGTACTTGGAAAAAACTCTCTCTCCACAACCCAATCTTGAATAGTGCCTGGTACACAGAAGATCTATAACATATTTTGCCAAATGAATGATGGTATAGATAGTTTCTTACTTCGTTTCATTTTATTTTATTATAAAACATCTATTTGATGTGGCTAATGGCTGAAAAATGAATTTGGTCTCTTTTTATGTTATTCTTCAATGTTGACTTGATGCCACACACTGGGAAGCCATCTCTGTGGGGGAGCCAGTAAAGCTGACTACCAGATACTTCCTTTCTATCCATAGGAGTAAGATGTGTTAAGGATTGATGCAGGAATTAATGTTATAGTGCTTCAGGAAGACAAATGAGTAAGACCTACATTATAAACTTATTCAGTCATTAAGACTCAGGTTTCTATGATGTAGATGATTTCTTGCCGTCTTTTCCCCTTTTCTCTATATATTTATGGTATTTAATACATATCTCAATTATTCCATGTTTATTTTTATGAACTCAATTTATCAATATTTATTGAGTGACTGCTTTGTCAGTTCAGTTCAGTTGCTCAGTCGTGTCCAACTCTTTGCGACCCCATGAATCACAGCACGCCAGGCCTNTCTGACACTGTTTCCACTGTTTCCCCGTCTATTTCCCATGAAGTGATGGGACCAGATGCCATGATCTTCGTTTTCTGAATGTTGAGCTTTAAGCCAACTTTTTCACTCTCCTCTTTCACTTTCATCAAGAGGCTCTTTAGTTCTTCTTCACTTTCTGCCATAAGGGTTAGACCTATTAAGATTAGCATGCAAACAAAAATACAACATCATCCTCATTTCAAAAATTTGCAGTTTAATTGTTGAAATAGATGGAAAACTAGAATTTCAGTATTTTGGGTGAATCAGTATAGAGATATCTATAGGCATAGAAATATCTATCAGTTGTAATAAAAAAAATAACAGTGCATTTAGTTTAGAGAGGATACAAGGCCAGTAGGATATGTTAACAATTTTGTAAACCTAGCAACAATTAATAGGGTCTCAATTAACGTGCAGCATACAGATTAACAAATTCTAAGCACAACTTCATGGGAAATACATGGGGAAACAGTGGAAACAGTGTCAGACTTTATTTTTGGAGGCTCCAAAATCACTGCAGATGATGATTGCAGCCATGAAATTAAAAGACGCTTACTCCTTGGAAGGAAAGTTATGACAAACCTAGGCAGCATATTAAAAAGCAGAGACATTACTTTGCTAAGAAAGGTCCATCTAGTCAAGGCTGTGGTTTTTCCAGTGGTCATGTATGGATGTGAGAGTTGTACTGTGAAGAAATCTGAGCGCCGAAGAATTGATGCTTTTGAACTGTGGTGTTGGAGACAACTCTTGAGAGTCCCTTGGACTGCAAGGAGATCCAACCAGTCCATCCTAAAGGAGACCGGTCCTGGGTGTTCATTGGAAGGACTGATGCTAAAGCTGAAACTACAATACTTTGGCTACCTCATGCAAAGAGTTGACTTATTGGAAAAGACCCCGATGCTGGGAGAGATTGGGGGCAGGAGGAGAAGGGGATGACAGGATGAGATAGCTGGATGGCATCACTGACTAGATGGACACGAGTTTGGGTAAACTCTGGGAGCTGGTGATGAACAGGGAGGCCTGGCGTGCTGCGATTCATGGGGTTGCAAAGAGTCAGACATGACTGAGTGACTGAACTGAATTGAACTGACTGAAGCACAACATGATTAGTGGTAATGAACAATCAAAAGGATACTTTCAATTACTCTTGACATTACATGACAGAGTTTTTAAGAAAAAAAATTATAGATATTTAAAGTGAACATAATTCTATACTAAATTCTGAGTTTAACCTATATACTTTATTTTCCTAAACCGAAGATCTTTTGTACACAGCATGTTAAAACACAGCACTGATTCTAAATTGAAGGTAAATTAGGAAGTTTGCTTTTATTTCTGGTAGTGATGGAAATGCAGTGTTTCCATATTGTTGAAAAGTGGTCCCTCCTGTGCTACCATGGATACCTCTGGTTTATATTTAACCATAAAGGTAATATTGAAAGTAAGTCTTTGGAGTTTTTAATGGGTAGGCTGGAATTTAATTCAAGGTATACAGAGAATAAATTTTGCCACACTTGAGCAAAAGATGTTGCTGACTGTTAGGCATACACTTGACTCATCTTTAACTCATAAACTGATGCATGTTCCCAACACATCATACCAGCCTCCTACAGCTTTTCTTCCCACAAACACTCTACTAACTCCACATGGCACAACACCCACCACTCCTCAGGCCAGTGGGATCACTATAATATATTTTCAAAAAGATATGCAAGAAAGAACACACACAGTTCTCCCACACAGCTTGGAATATTCATGTAGAATGAAGCACAATCTATTCTGGTTTCATATCCCTGTTTTCCAAAGGTAAGTAGGCAGATACAAAGATAATGCTGCTACAATAACCTTTATGATCATAAAAGACCTTTAAAAAATATTCAGTAAATTCCTTCCTAAGGTTATTGAATCTCTAACTCTTAGTTGATAGGGATTGATTCACCCAATGGTTTAAAAAAGGTAAAATGAGATCTTTTGTGCATAAATTCTTCATTATCATCAGTCTCCTCCTTATAAAGGTTTCCAATCAAGAGGGCAAAGAAAAGTCTACGCTTGCATTTCAAATTCCAGCAGGGCTGGAATTTATTGCCAGTGTTTGAATCCCTATTAAACACAAAAGAAAATCAAGACAATAAGTTGGGGCACATCCAAGTCAAGAGGCTTCCAAGTTACCAGAAACAAGGACGTAATTGTTAAATCGTGGGAAGGCAGCCTTTAGGCATTCAGGTATTTACAGGCTACTTAGTTTCAGCATTGATATTTCATGTGTACTCCTCTGTAATAGGTGGAATGCTTGGAGATCTGAATCCTCATCACAGATGTTCTGCTTGTGTCTCCATGGATAAGCCATCATATTTCTTTATTTCAACTGTCTCCTAAGCAAAATTGGATATCCAGATTTATATGATTGCACTTTTTTATTAGATACAAATAGGGAAAAAATCAGGAACAGAGTGTAGGAAGAGATAACATTAACTGAACATCTACTATTAGCAGCTTATTTAATCTTCAAAATGACCATAATGTTAGACTTTTTTTCCCCCCTATTACTTGCTTACTAGGAAATAGAGCCCAGAAAGCAGAAGCACCATGTATAATGTCCTCAAGCTACTAAATGTTGTAACTATAAGCTAGGTTCAGTTCAGTTGCTCATTTGTGTCCGACTCTGCAACCCCATGAACCACAACATGCCAGGCCTCCCTGTCCATCACCAACTCCTGAAGTTTACCCAAACTCATGTCCTTTGAGTTGGTGATGGCATCCAACCATCTCATCCTCTGTTGTCCCCTTCTTCTCTTGCCTTCAATCTTTCCCAACATCAGGGTCTTTTCAAATGAATCAGCTCTTCTCATCAGGTGGCCAAAATACTGGAGTTTCAGCTTTAACATCAGTCCTTCCAATGAATACCCAGGATGGGTATTTCCCTTAGGATGGACTGGTTGGATCTCCTTACAGTCCAAGGGACTCTCAATAGTCTTCTCCAACACCACAGTTCAAAAGCGGCAATTCTTCGGTGCTCAGCTTTCTTCACAGTCCAACTCTCACATCCATACATGACCATTGGAAAATCCATAACCTTGACTAGACAGACCTTTGTTGACAAAGTAATGTCTCTGCCTTTTAGTATGCTATCTAGGTTCTTTCTAAGGAGTAAGTGTCTTTTAATTTCATGGCTGCAATCACTATAAGCTCAATTTATTACAAAAAGCTATCTGGAATATCATTCTCTAACAGGACAATATTTTAATAGTGAGTGATTTAATATATTAAGTTTTAGGAGATATTTTCATATTTAGGGGAATCTATTATTATTAATAGATGCCTTTGATTTGTGGTGCTGGAGAATACTCCTGGGAGTCCCTTGGGCAGCAAGGAGATCAAACCAGTCAATCTTAAGGGAAATTAACCCTGAATATTCATTGGAAGGACTTATACTGAAGCTGAAACTCCAATATTTTGGTCATTTGATGTGAACAGCTGACTCATTGGAAATAAGTCCCTGATGCTGGGAAAGACTGAGGCCAAAGGAGAAGAGGACGTCAGAGGATGAGATCTCTGGATGCCATCACCAGTGCAATCCATTGGGCATGAACCTGGGCAAACTTCAGGGGATGGTGAGGGACAGAGAAGCCTGGCATGCTGTAGTCCATGGAGTTGCCAAGAGCTGAACATGACAGGTCAACTTAACAACATTATTATTAATAATTTTTATACTAATAAAAGCATTGTATTTTATAAGGAAAATAAACAGTTTTATTTGAATTTTTAACTTAAAAAATTTTAAATCCATTTTAAGTTGTATGGCCTTTTGTGCATGTGTTTTTAGTTGTGTCCAACTCTGTGTGACCCCATGGACTGTGACCTGCCAGGCTCCTCTGTCCATGGGACTCCAGGCAAGAATACTGGAGTGGGTTGCCATTTCCTTTTCCAGGGGATCTTCCTGACCCAGGAATTGAACCTAGGTCTCCTGCATTGCAGCTAGGTGCTTTACTGATTGAGCCATCAGGGAAGCCTGTGTTAAATTACAGAGTGGTAGACATTTTTGTGCGTGTGTTATTATACATGTTTCTGCTTTCTTTTAAGGAGGATTTCTGGTTAAATGATATGAACTTTTTTGAACCTCTTTATACATACTGTAAAATTACTTTCTAAAAAATATTGTTTATAATTACACTTTCACCTGAGAAGAGGATTGTATCTGTCTCCAACACCTATTCAAGCAATAAGAAATATTATTCCTAACACTTAACTAGTTTGATTAGTAAAATATACCATTTATTTTTTGTTTGTTTTGTGCATACACAGGATACTGCACCTGCCTGTTGCACACATCACCACCTAGCTGTGTGTGTGTGTGTGCCTGTGTGCTCAATCATGTCCAACTCTTGGCTCCTCTATCCATGGAATTTTCCATACAAGAATACTGGAGAGGGGTGCCATTTCCTAATTTATAGTTATTTAATTCTATTGGAGGTGAGTATCTGGTTTTATATAGATTTTTACATTTGCCAACTTAATTTAACTGGGATTTATTTTGCTGTGTGAGGTAAGATGAGTATCCATTTGGAACTTTTTCCTAATATCTAGGCTAAACAACAGTATTTGTTTCTCAGCATCATCTTTTTATTTGTGATACATTATTTGTAATATGTTACTTTTTTCACTATTAATATTAAAGCATATGTCTAGAAAGTTTAAAGCCCTTTAATTTTTTTCCCATAATATCAGTCTTTTTAAAAATAACCTTAAAATATATTTAGTAACTCATGGCAGTTTTTCCCTTATATTCACTAATTTTTTCCAAACTAATTTTTGTTATCCTCACTTTATTCTTTCAGATACACTTTAGGACACACACAAGCACCAACACACATGCACACATATCTTTTAAAAGAAAAACTACTTGTGTTTTCATTGTAAGTATATTGTGTTTATTAATAAATCTGATAGGAATAGATGTCTTCACAATATATTTCTATCATCCAGGAGCATGCAACATGCCATATATCTCAGTCTTCTCCTTTTGCTTATTAGGAATTATGGACAACAGATGCCATAATAAATGGAAACCATAAGATGGAAGATAGAGTCAAGGTCATAGCAAGAGTAGAAGCATGGTCAGAGGTGAGCTGAGTCAAATAAGTGAAAGAGCAGTGGAGAAAGTATAGCGGATTCTTGCTCCCAGAGGATGACAGCATAGTAAGAGCTCAGGCGTGTTCTTGATCATCTGTCATCCTTGTTCTTGATCCTCTATCATCCTTAATCATCTATGTAAACTCAGTTTCAAATAACACCTGGCTGGAATTTCAATGGTATCCTAAAGGTTATCCTAGGTTTTTGGAAGCCTGGCTGTGAAACAGTTCCTGCTGTATTCTCATATTCTTGTTTACTTTTAAAATTAATTTGTATCCTTTGAGGTATCCTTATCATGTCTTCTTTACCCTGCAATGGGAAAAAGTGAAACAGATAATCATTGCTTATTTTTTCACTATACTACTAAATGTGGCTTGCCAATATTTCGTTTTGAAGTTGGGCATTGTATTCACAAATGACGTGTAACAAATTGTATGACTATCACTGGGTGGGCATTGCCTGCTGGATCCTTGATTTGAGCACCTCAGCACTCCGTAATCATTAAGAGTGATTTTTATAAAAAAAAGTATGACACATGTAACCTTATGGTTAATGAACACTTGGAATAGTGATGTTTTCTCTCTAGCATCTAATTTTCAAACCAAAGAAGATGTTTTAGAATTGCAGTAAAAAAGAAATGTGTTATATTTACCAAATGTGTCTCATTGATTAAAAAAAGTTTTATTTTGAACATCATTGTTTATCATTGATAAAGTTTTTCAGTGTGAGTAGAGTTAAATACTTACTGATTGGACAGTCACCACTACAACAGAACATTTGACCGTATATTTATTGAATATCTACTAATTTTAAAGAACCATGCTAAAGGACTAAGGATTAAAAGATTCATATGACTACCTATTATTAAAGAGCTAGAAGTCTGGAAGGAAAATTAAAAGTGCATTTTATTTATTATACAGTTTACAAAGTGCTGTAATAGAAATATATTCAAGATGCTCTGTGTTCACAAGGACATACATGCTTAGTTTTCTTCTCTGTACCAGGTCCTATGGGAAGTAATTTTGGTAAAATAAGGGACTGGATACTTCAGTATCAGTTCAATAAAGTCCAGCTTTTCCAGCAAGTATTTGCCTGAACACAAATAGGGTAAATTATTTAAGCTCTGAGTTTTCTTGTTTATAAAATGGAAAAATTTGCATTCCTCATATGATTTTTCTGAAAATTAAATTACTTAATGACTTAAAATAGATCCTATATATAGTAAGCTTAATATAACAGTCTCTCTTATGATATTGATATGAAAAAGTATTTTAAAATACTCATTGATATGAGTATTTAAACACACACACACACACACACACAATCCAAACTGTGTGGAAAATACTATGTGAATAGCGTCAACAGACTGCATGTTAGATGTAAGACAGGGCTCCACAAAGGCTTCTCAGAGAAGGTGACTTCTGACTTGAATCCTCCCAGAATAGTTACAGTCAAGTTGGTAAGATTGGGAGGGAATATTATCTGGGAGATGAAGGAGAAGATTCTGTAACTTAGGGGAAAGAGAATGAATTACTGGAGCACAGAATGTGAAGTTGGGTTATTATAAAAAGCGGTGCTGGTAATCTAAATGGGGACATGATGAAGAAGGATCTTTATGTTAGGACTCTTGGTAATGCCAGTGACAGAAGAGCTAGTCTAGAGCAACTTAAGTAAAAACAAAACTTTTTAGTTTCTGCAACTGAAAATTCCGGAAGCAAAGCTGACAGTACTCAAAAAGTGTTCTCAGGATTTTGTCTCTGTTCTTTTGCTCTTTTTCTCCAACTATTTTTCTCTCTTGGTGAAAAGACAGCTCACAGTTTCTAACACAGCAGAAAAGACAATTCCTTTTTCTTAGTCAATCGCCAGGGGTAGGTAAAGTATGGCCTGAAGGCCAGATCAGTTCCAGAGCCTGTTATTGTAGGCTAGTGTTACCTGCTGAATGTTTGTATATCCCTAAGATTCACATTTTGAAGTTGTAATCCCCAGTGCGATGGTACCAGAAGTTGTGGCTTTCTGGAGGTGATTAGGTCATGAGATTGGAGCACTCATGAATGGAATTAGTACTAAAAAAAGACCCTAGAAAACTCTCTCTTTTCCTCTTCCACATGAGAAGATAGCAAGAAAACAACAATCTGCAACCTGCAAGAAAGTCTTTACCAGAAACTGACCACATTTGGACCCCGATCTTGTAGCCTCTAGAACTGTGAGAAACATATATCTGTTGTTTGTAAGCCACTCAGTCTATTATATTCTATTATAGCAGTATGAACTAAGACTGCCAGCAAGCTAAAAATGCTTTTTGTACTGTTAATAGGTTATAAACAAAGACATAAAAACAAAGATAAATATGTAATTTAGACAGTAAGTGGCTGGACCCTCAAAGCCTAAAATATTTACCATCTGGTCTAACCTCCTTTCTTAAAGTCGTGTGAGTGTCCCTAAGTTGACCTGGGGCATGGCATGTCACTATCTAGTCACTCTTCTCATGTTCAGATTGTCTGTGTAGATTTCATGCCCATCCCTTGACCTGAAGATGGAACCAGCTTTATCTGAAGCATAGAGACTTAGAGTGGAAGAGGTGTAACTAGTCTGAGAAAAATCAGAAGAAGAGTAAATGGGCCACAGGATAATAAATATCCAACATAATCTTGGAAGCCAAAATGAGGAGAATATACTCTCTTGAGAGCATCAGGTTGCAACAGAAGATATTTAATAGAGTAGACTAGCATGCTTACATTTGTGTTTTAATATGTTCAAGTGTCAGAATTGATTTCAAAATTTTAAAAGTTGTTTTCTGTGAGTTTCTCTGCCCCTGCTTACTCTGAGAATTCTTCCACCTCCCCCTGGAGGGCCTTTTCCCTTGCCAGATCACACTGGGGAATATGACTCACAGATTCTGGAAGCACAAACAGAGACTAGTACTTAAACGAAGCTTCTGGCCAAAGTTCCAAACAGAAAGATTTAGATGCATGTTAGCAGAGCAAGTTTTTCCACTTTTAGAAACGAGATAAGACTCAGACTGGAAAAGGAGGAAGAAGCCATGACAATTGAAAAAGAAGAAATAGCATTTAATCCTGGAAGAGGGCTGGAGCATGGTGGATTAGTAGAAAACTTTTCTTTAGAGAGTAGCTACTCAAACTTTAATGTATCATCTGAAATATTATATCATTTGAAATTTTGTTAAAAGGCATATTATAATTTTGTAGGATTGTGTTGATGCCCAAGACTATGCTTTTCTTCCAAGATTTTAAGAGATGAAATTGCTAGTGGTCCATGAATACCTGAGTGGGGAAGATCCCTTGGAGAAGGAAATGACACCCCACTCCAGTACTCTTGCCTGGAAAATTCCATGGATGGAGAAGCCTGGAAGGCTACAGTCCATGGGGTCGCAAGAGTTGCTTTACTTTCACTTTCATGAACACCACTTTGAGTAGGAAGAGTACAAAGCACTAGGGAGCTACTTCAAAGTTGACTCACTGCTCAATCTCCTTCTTATAGCTATCTAGAAAACAGTAAAACTTACAGTGGTCAGTTCACTGGCCATCAAGTCAAAATGACATTTGCCTCACAGCTTTTACTTTCCCTCAACTCCATCATCCCTTTACTTGTAAAGAAACTCCAAACAGAAGGCCCTTAACATTTTATTTGAGTCCTCTACTAGGATAGGAGGGCTTCCTTTGTGGCTCAGCTGGTAAAGAATTCGCCTGCAATGCAGGTGATCTGAGTTTGATCCCTAAGATGGTAGATACCCCAGAGAAGGGAAAGGCTGCCCACTCCAGAATTCTGTCCTGGAGAATCCCATGGACAGTATAGTCCATGGGGTCACAAAGATTCAGACACGACTGAGTGACTTTCACTTCACTAGGATAGGAAGCAGAGATTTGGACAATTTGCTGGTGGTGGTGACAAAATGAAAGGAAAGCCTTGCTTCATGTCCAATATAGGACTAGATGTTTGAAATTTCTCTCTGAACTGGGATAACAGCAAATATACATGTTCTTTAATGCTCTAAGTCCAGTTTAAGTGATGGACTGGAACAAAAAGCAACACAGGAAATAAAGATAAGATGCTGAAGTATTCTAGAGGAGAAATAATATTGTTCTGAATTGGAATTAGGACAGTATTGTGTTGCACCTCACAGGCCTACAGGGTCTGTATTTGCATAGCTTTAAGATAAAAGAAAGAATGAAGTAGGTCTCAGAAATATCTATGGTTTAGTGGATGTGGGAATTTACACATCTGAAGCAGGGTCCTGAAGTGACACCCCACTGTGTGTACTATGGATGGTGGGTAGGTCCCTGTGGCAGTCCTTGGTCCTGGTAGGGAAAGGGGAGATTACAGCTAAAAGGGAACTGATATCAGGTGGGCTCATTAGTTACCAGGGAAACCAGCAGAGAGGCCTGCCCTCTCACTGCCCTTTTGATAAGAACAATCATTAGCTTGGGCCTGTAGAAAATACTTAGGAATGTCAGTCATGTGAATAGGGTATAGATGAAGCAGGCACTAGTCATGCTGGGAATGTACAGAAAGACTAGCCACCTCGGATGGTCTGACTCTACAGACAGCAGTTGAGATAATCTATCTGGAAAGATATCATCAGCAAAATTGATGGAATTTAGTCCTTGAGTTCATATGGGACATAGAGTAGAGGAAGGAATAATTTTGAATATCCAGGCTTAGAATTTGGGAAACTGGATTTTAATATTTATTGAGCTAGAAAGCATTGTAATACTAGAGGCACAGGAGGAGCTATTTGAGTCTGAATAGTCAGAAAAGTATCTATATTGAGTGAATTATCTGTAGAAACTTGAAGGAAGAGTGGGGATTATATAGACAGAGAAGCAGAGTTGGTGATGATGTTTCCCAGAAGAATGAATGGCATGTGCAAAGGTGCAGGGATATGAAATGGCTTGCATAGCTCACTGTGTGACCAGAGTTGAGAATGTATGGGGTAATGAGTCAAGAGTAAAGTGAATCTTTAAAAATAAAGGTAACAGGAAGCTCTTCATGCACTGTGGTGAGCTGAATGNTGAATGGCATGTGCAAAGGTGCAGGGATATGAAATGGCTTGCATAGCTCACTGTGTGACCAGAGTTGAGAATGTATGGGGTAATGAGTCAAGAGTAAAGTGAATCTTTAAAAATAAAGGTAACAGGAAGCTCTTCATGCACTGTGGTGAGCTGAATGTGAAGGAAATCCAAAAGGGAGGGGGTATATGTGTATATGTGGCTGATCATTTTGCTGTACAGTAGAAACTAACACAATGTATTCCAATAAAAAAGTTAATTTAAAAAATAAAGGTAAAAAGAGATTTTTGAATACAAAAAAAGATTTGGAAATTGTTTCTGAAAATTAAGGGAAGCCATTCAGGAATTTAAACAGAGGAATGGTATAATCTAATATAAAACTTAGAAAGCAAGGAAGGGAGCATTCATTTCATCAGTGTATTTCATGTAACATTATTTATATTATCTTGTCTCAGCATGGAGGAGAATGGCATTGTGCTTGTAAAAGCAAATGATGAATTGCTACAACTCTAAGCATGAGAGATGGAGCTCCATTCATAGGACACAAGGAAATTTTTCTTTAAGAAACATGCTCTGTGGTAGTATTCATTTTCAGATTGGCCACACAGTTAAAATGATTGTATTACCTTTCAATTAAATGACCTATGGCCACTTGGAACACCCCCACTGTAGTTAACTTTTCTGGATAGTATGTACAAAATCTTTTACTTACCTGTCATTAATACACTATGAAATTTCTGGAAAATCTGTAATGCTTCTATTGATACATTTATCCATATTAGCTTATCTAACTGTTCTTGGAGACATCTCTCCTATAGATTTTTACCTACAATATATAAGACTCCTGTCTAGGCTAGAATATAGATACTCTTTTGAGACTTTATTTGCCTTTATTTTGGAAATCCCTTTTCTTGAGTGCTAAATTTCCTAATTCCTAGATAAAATCTCTTCCTTTGTTTACTCCCATATTCTGATGAAGTATATGCTCTAGTATGTTATTAATACATGATGCATAGGAGATATAACATATTAGATATTTGCATATCTAATGTGTTTTTATCCTATTCTTTAAATGGCTGATATTTCAGGGATATATATGGTTTTATATCACAAATATNGTGCTAAATTTCCTAATTCCTAGATAAAATCTCTTCCTTTGTTTACTCCCATATTCTGATGAAGTATATGCTCTAGTATGTTATTAATACATGATGCATAGGAGATATAACATATTAGATATTTGCATATCTAATGTGTTTTTATCCTATTCTTTAAATGGCTGATATTTCAGGGATATATATGGTTTTATATCACAAATATTTTCCCCCCAAAATATTGGAGAATTATCCATTGTTCTGTGTCTCCATTTTCTCCATTTATATGTTTGATACAATTCTAATACCAGATATTTCATGTGACATCATTTTTCTTTTAGTACTGGAATCAGGATATTCTGTGTGGTGTCATATTTATACAGTAATATGACTTACTGAGAATATATTTTCACCTATTTGTTTGGAATATTTTTATTCATTCACAGAAATGTCCTTTTCCCTCCCTAAATTTCTTTCCTTAATATTTTTTCTTTCTAGATAAAAATATTTACATGTTGGATCTTCTGAATTATGCTTCTAATTTTGACATTTCTTTCTCGTTTAATATCTATTTTTACTTTTGTCATACCTACTGGAATATTTCCTTAACTATGCTCTTCAAACTTTAAAATATTTTTTCTATTACAGTTTTCATTTCTAAGAAATGAAATCCTTTTATTCTCTTCTGATCATTATTTATCATTGCCTATTGTTCAAAACCTACTGAAGACAGATTTTTCTCTCGTATCTCTATTTTTTCATATTATAAAATCAGATATTCTCTTTCAGATATTCTCTTCTGAAAGAATGGAGACCAGAAGGCAATGGGACAGCATATGCAACATATTGAGTAATGAAAGTAAGAGAAGTTAAAANGCCGTAATATTTTGTGGACTTTCTAACAGGAACTTACACTTTCCTAGCTCTCATGGCAACTACCCTTCATCCGCTTTTCATTTTCTAAATATTTATCCCACTTCTTTGTCTTCTAGAGTTTATGCTTCCCCTTCTCCACCCCCGCACCCCCCGCTTTTTGGTAATTTTTGTGGAATTTTTAAAGAGAGCAAAGATAAATGCAATCATTCAATTTACTGTTCTTGATCTTTAAGTCCATCCCCTCAAAAATAGGTCAGCAAAATGAAAATAAAACTTTGGGTTAAATCAATCTTAAGTACTGAATCAATCTTACATTGATGGTGTTATAATAAAAAATTACATATTTTTTTAGAGCCATGATTTTCCCAGTGGGAAGACATGCATAAAGAATACCTACATCATACACAGAGATCTTATGTGAGAAAAGATGTATACAGTGCTTTCATGGCTTACTTCTTTGGGACGGTAACCATAATCATCGTAGTCATCATCATCAATCTGGCTCCAAATAAAAACAACAATGGACCAAAGTACTTAGATCAGTGTTCTAAATTATTTAGCTACTTTTTGATTTAATAATATTATTTGATTTGAATAAGTATATTTAAATAACCAGGGACTGGTATACTTCACGCTATTGTTCTGCCTTCTTAGTCATAAAGAATCTGCTTTGGAGAGAATACAGATCTTAATTTTGTGGTCTGTTAAATCTGAATTAGAAATGAGAAAGCCAAATTCAGTTTTGAAGGTTGAGGTGAGATGAAGTGATAATTAACAGAAGAACCACAAAGTTGTATTGGTATAATAAGAATTTAAATCCTTATAAATATGAGATTTGTGAGATATCAAGACTTATATATGAAGTTTAAGAAGAAATTCAAGATATCTAGGGTTTTTTTTTTTGGTCTACTCTTCAAATAACTGCGTTTTTAAAATTTGTATTTTCCTGTCTTCTGTCTTTAGACTTTAAATATGGTGGCTTTATGACCATAAGTATTCCTTGCTTAATACTACTTGCTTGTATTCACGGATTGTGTTGTCTTTAGTAATGAATAATTCATTTATAAAATAATAAGCACATCCTCATCATTATAAACTAACCACATGAGTATTAAATGGAAAGTTAAATAGCTCCTTGACATTCTTGTGAACCAGGAGCCCCAGAGTAGAATCTGATCGGCAGAAGTGATAAGAATTAAGAATAACAAAAAATATTTAAATCTTTAGGAATCAGAAGAAGTAAATGCAGATATCTGATTGTAATAAATAATAAAACTTGCTCTTCAATATTTAATGCGTACATCAGTGTATTTTAAAATGTGATTACTGTCAAAAGCGAAGCAATTTTTTTTTTTTTTTGCAACATTCTTTTCTGAACAAGAACCATCCAGTCTTCTTGTGCCTCGTAAATGTTGTCTCTATGAGAAGAGAACTTTATTCAGGGAAGATAATTTTCGAATGGAAAATTGTTCCAGTAATTAAATATTTTTCAGGGTGACTGCTTTGCACACATTTCAAGTTATGAGATTTACAGTTGTGTTTTAATACTGTTTAATAAATTGTCTATATATTCTGTAAACATTCNTTGTCTCTATGAGAAGACAACTTTATTCAGGGAAGATAATTTTCAAATGGAAAATTGTTCCAGTAATTAAATATTTTTCAGGGTGACTGCTTTGCACACATTTCAAGTTATGAGATTTACAGTTGTGTTTTAATACTGTTTAATAAATTGTCTATATATTCTGTAAACATTCTCAAGGAAAGTAGTCTGGAAAACAGTCAAACTGCTGAAGCACAAATATTTATCACTGATCCAGTAAGATTTTGTGTACCCTGTAAATGCAATATTATATATTTTGTGCTTCCTCTGTTTTTGGCGCAATATACATTTTTCCCCATGAAGTTAATTTCATGATTGATATTTTTGAGCAGTATTTTGTTACTACAGCTTCATGGGTACTGAATGTTTACACAGAGTTGTTATTTTTCCCTCAGATAGTGATAAGGAGCCAGACAACCTGAACCCACATTGTTTATATTTTTAAATTATGCTTGATATCTAAGCTATATATCTTTTATCTCCTTAGACCTATTGTATTTACATGCTTCTCTCACACTTTGAAGTATATCACTAACTCATCTAACAGCTTATATAGCGTCATGGACATAAAAGTCAAGTTCAGAACAGGGTGCATTTAATTAAATGACAGAATGAAGGAAAATCTGATTCAATTTTTGCCTGGTTAGGGGAGGAAAAAAGAATTTTTGATCCAATGGCTTAAAAAATCTTATCTTAAAAAATCTTTCAGGGATCATTTCTATAGTTTGTAAAATTCTATTGCTGATTCTGTCAGCGAGCTGTTTTGTGAACTTACACAAAAAACTCATCCTTTTTATTTCTATTTTAAAATAAGGATTGCCACATCACCTAGCTAATGGTTTTGTGTGACAGAATAAGAAATAAAAAGAAATGAGAAGTGAGTGCCTAATGACTACTATTGAAATACTTCATAATCTTGAGACTGGAGGTGAAAGTGTACCTAACTTTTTGCATATTTAGGTTGTCAGGGTCTTTAAAGTTAAGTCTTGGTTATAAACTCTGAAGGTTACTGTTGCTGAACACTGTTGATTTTAGTGAAGAGAACACTGATGCTAGAATTCCATGTTTCTCAGGAAACATATTTCCTCATTTGAAAAGATAGGATAATCATCCTTTTTACTCAGTTGGTTATTGTGAGAATTACAATATTTTGAAGGTCAGGAAAGGTGTTTAGGAAAAAAAGTGAAGTGTTATGTATTGCAAGATGCTATTTCTGAAGATATTTTAAAATTAAATATACCATAGGATAGTGGAGATATTATAAAATCTGTAATGACTTACACTTCAAGAATGTCTGTCCCTTTCTTCCCTCTCTCCTTTCTTTTTTTTTCCTTTGAAAAACATTTTCCTTCTGCTAAGGGTTCTATTAACTGACATCAGACCACATTTTTGTAAACTTCTGGTTGACAGCTCAATTCCTGTATTTCTTTAAAAAGTAAACTACACACACACACACACACACACACACACACACACACACACACACATACTCAATACTCATACAACTTTCATTCTTTGCCAGCATGAGTAGCTTTGCAAATTCAAATGAAGCCATTCTATGGTCAATAAGAACTGTCTAGTCACTTCTTTTCACTGTTTTTTCTCATTATGTTGTCAAAAATATCTGAAACTGATAATCATTCCTATTTTCAAAGTTTGTCTTTCTCTTGTTAACTTTAAAATGAGCTATGCTAGTATGCCCATAAGTTCTTTTCCCAAATCTTCCTTGCTGCTGCTGCTGCGGCTAAGTCGCTTCAGTCGTGTCCGACTCTGTGCGACCCCACAGATGGCAGCCCACCAGGCTCCCCCATCCCTGGGATTCTCCAGTACAACATTACATATATATTCCCCTGCCAATGAAACATAGTTATTATTAAAGGTGTGGCCTCTTTCTTTATTCTCTTTCCTTCTTTTATCCATTTTTCTTTCATAATTGAATTCTTATCTATGGCTTCAACTATCATTCAAATTAAGTTAAATGCCTATCTACTACTCCTTCATTATTACTTTCTATTACATCCATAAGTACCTTTCAAGTTAAAAAAGCTTACCACCATATCATCAGTATGTTTGACATTGATTTTCTCACTTCTATTATCTGGGTCATTCTCTGCTTTGGGTCTTATTTTTCGCATGCCAGAATGCAAAAAATGTAATTGTTGTATACATTCTATGGTTTCTAAAACTTTTTTACCGGTTAAATTAAAAACTAGAAGTTAGTGACTAAGTTATATATTTGTCATTCTTGTTGTTCAGTAGCTAAGTCATGTCTGACTCCTCGCAGCCCCATGGAATACAGCACATCAACTCCTCTATCCTCCACTATCTCCTGATATTTGCTCAAATTCAGTCCACTGAGTTGAAGAGGCTACCTAATGAGCTCATCATCTGCCATCCTCTTTTGCCTTCAGTCTTTCCCAGCATCGAGGTCTTTTCCAATGAGTCAGTTCTTAGTATCACGTAGCCAAGATATTGGAGGTTCAGCTTCAGCATCAGTCCCTCCAATGAATATACAGGATTGATTTCCTTTAGGATTGACTGGCTTGATCTCCTTATAGCCCAAGGGACTCTCTAGTGTTCTCCACCACCACAGTTTGAAAGCATTAATTCTTCAGCACTCAGATTTTTTTTTATAGTCCAAATCTTACACCAGTACATGACTACTGGAAAAACCATAACTTTTACTATAAGGACCTTTGTTGGCAAAGTAATGTCTCTGCTTTTTATATGCTATCTAGGTTTGTCATAGCTTCTCTTTCAAGGAGCAAGTATCTTAATTTCGTGGCTGTGGTCACTTTCATCTACAGTGATTTTGGAGCCTAAGAAAAGAAAGTCTTTCACTGTTTACATTTTTTCCCCATTTTTTTGCCATGAAGTAATGGACTGGATGCCATAATCTTAGTTTTTTGAATGTTGAGTTTTAAGTCAGCTTTTTCACTCTCCTGTTTCACCTTCATCAAGAGGCTCTTTAGTTCATTTTTGCTTTCTGCTATTAGGATAGTATCATCTGCATATCTGAGGCTGTTGATATTTCTCCCAGCAATCTTGATTACAGGTTGTGATCATCCAGTCTGGCATTTGACATGATGTATTCTACATAAAAGTTAAATAACCAGGGTGACAATAAACGATCTTGACATACTCCTTTCCCAATTTTGAACCAGTCAGTTGTTCCATATCCAGTTCTAACTATTGCTTTTTGACCTGTATACAGGTTTCTGGAGACAGGTAAGATGTCTTGGTACACCCAACTCTTTAATAATTTTTCACTGTTTGTTGTAATACACACAGTCAAAGGCTTTATTGTAGTCAATGAAGCAGAAGTAGATGCTTTTCTGGAATCTTCTTGTTTTTTTCTATGATCCAATAGATGTGGGCATTTGGATCTCTAGTTTCTCTGCATTTTCTAAATCCAGCTGTACATCTGGAAGTTCTCAGTTTACGTACTGTTGAAGCCTTGCTTGAAGGATTTTGAGCATGACCTTGCTAGCATGTGAAATGAGCACAATAGTACAGTAGTTTGAACATTCTTTGGCATTGTTCTTTGTTGGGATTGGAATGAAAACTGACTTTTTCCAGTCCTGTGGCCCATGCTGGGTTTTCCAAATTTGTTGATATATTTAAACATCATAAATTCAAGTGAGCTCATTGAAATTCTTGATATGTCTGACATTATCCATATAATCTGAGTAGAGAGAGAATTGTAGAATACAACTGAGAAATTGTATTTTGTTGGTAATATATTTATCATTTGTTTTACTGATGCTTAGCCTGCATGTGCCCCATCATGTCTGACTCTTTGCAGCCCTATTGACTGTAGCCTACAAGGGTCCTCTATCCATGGGATTTTCCAGGCATGAATACTGGAGTGGGTTGTCATTTCCTTCTTTAGTGGACCACATTTGTTAGAACTCTTCACCATGACCTGTCCATCTTGGGGGGGCCCTGCACAGCATGGGTCTTGGCTTCATTGAGTATGAAAGTCTCTTTGCCATGAAAAGACTGTGATCCATGAAGGGAAATAAAAATATACTGAATTTTAAATAATGTGTGTTGTAAATTATTGTAATTATAAAAATTAAACATAAGATCACCGAAGGTTCAAAGTTTATGTTAAATTTTGTTCAGTTTTCATAAATAGATGCATGTTCAGTGGGAGGGTTGATACCGTTTTTACTTTTTTTTTTTTCCCTGCAAAGGAGAGTCAAAACTCAATCCAGTTTTATAGTACATTATGTTCACTATATTTTTCTCTTATTTCTTAATGAAAGAGACAGATTTATATTCAGTCATACAAAAATACTAAATGAATGCTTAAAGAATATATAAGATTTTACCAGAAATTTTGAAGGATACAAAAAATCAGGCCTAATTTTTGTGTTGGGGAACTTAGGGCCTTGGTATATACTTAGAAGAGATATGTAAAAATTATCTATAATGATAGATAGTAGAAAATAAGTATCTTAAGAGAAAAAGAGAAAGTGCTATGTGAATTGTACAAAATGTAATAAAGTATCTGTGGCTAATTTTTATCCTTGTATGTAAACTGCAGATGTCTGTCTACAGGTTTTCTTAATGAGAAACTGAATTGTGTAGTGGCTAGGTTCATGGTCTATAGAGCCATATTGCCTAGGTCAAACCTGTAGTCCATTAGTCACTAATTGTATGTTTTTGGCCAACTTAAGATCTTTGTGTCCCAGTTCTCTCATCTGTAAATTAGGGTTAATAAAAATAGTACATACTTCATATGATTATTATAAGTCTTAAATTAGATGTATTTGTGAAACACTGAACACTGTCTGCCTTGTAATAATTGGTTAGGACATGAAAATTCATTTTCTTGATGATATTACGTGTCATTACTTGGCTTGGAATAAAATTGATCTTTATTTCAGTCTCATGTTTATTTATCTCTAAAACTTTGGGGTACTCCCATCTAAGAAGCTGACAGTAAGCAATAATAAAAAGTTTTGATCATGAGATCAGGCAGATATTGGCTGGTTTTCTCCAGAATTTTGGATGAAAAACACTATATCACAAAGAATTCTATGCTTTATACAGTGCAATTATTTAATTTTAAAAAAAGTATATTAAAGCAAAAGGATTTTAAAATTTAAGAATCATAAAGAGGATAATTTCCCATTTTTTCCCAATATTTGTCCTGAAGTATGTTATCTGGTTTTTATGGAAATCTCCAGGGATGGGTTATGAGTACTATCAGTATATGCGTAATACTCACATTTGCTTCAGGCTCTTTCAGCTTGTATTGCATATTAGCAGTTCAAAATGTTTGCGTATAATTTCCCAGCTCTACTTTTTAAAAACCTTTTAGTAAGTTAGAATATATGCATTTATTTATTAAAAATATGCCTGCAAAATCAGTCCCTATTTAATATTCTTTCAAATGCAGTAGAGGTTTGTTTTTACTTATTAGACTTGGGAGAACTTAGCTGAAATATGCAAATCCTGATTCCATACAGCTGTATTTGAAAACTGAATTTCATTTTAATGTTTTAATAAATATTTCTCAGAATTTCACATGATAAGATATGACCATTTTTCATTATTCTCTTTTTACAGTTTGATTTATGCTATAATATTTCTTATGAAGGGAAATTAACATAAAAAAGAAATTTTGGTAACAAAAGACATGTAATTCACTTTTTAGTTATGGATAATTTGAATTTGAAATTTTGCTGATGTGTCTGAAGCTGTTATTATTACAAACATTTTAACATTGAAAGGATTTGAGATTAAATTCTATAGAGACAAAGGTCACCTCCATAGTTTGCTCAAAAAAGTCATGAACATACATGATGAAAAAGAAATAATTAATGCATTCAAATAAGATATAATAAATTTCATAGCAGTCTCCTAATCACTTAGAGAAATATTTGTCAAATTAAGGACTTTGGGCTTCTCTGGTGGCCCAGCTGGTAAAGAATCTGTCTGCACTGCAGGAGACTGCTTGCATGGCAGGAGACTGCCTACAGTACAGGCAATACAGGTTTGATCCCTGTCTGGATCAGGAAGATATGCTAGAGAAGGAAATGGTAACACAGTCCAGTATTCTTGCTTGAGAAATCCCATGGACAGAGGAGCCTGGCAGGCTACAGTTCACAGGGTCACAAAGACTTGTACACGACTACATGACTGAGAACATACAAATGACTCAGAACAATGTTTTTATTGTATTACATACGACATACAATAAAATGTTTCTATTTAAAAATATAAATATATAGCTTTATTTTATGAAAACATAGCACATACAATACCACTATACTGGAGAAGGAAATGTCAACCCACTCCATTATTCTTGGCTGGAGAATCCCATGACAGAGGAGTTGGTGGGCTACAGACCATGGGGTTGCAAAGAGTCAGATGTGGCTTAGTGACTAAACAATAGCAACAATATCAGTACATAATTCTATGATATAACATATAAATATAATTATATAAAAATTTAGACATAGGATCTGTGTAGTCATTTATTGGTGTTTTAAAAAATGTTTCAGAAGTCAGAACTAGTGTTTAAGAATCTATTTAAAATGTGAGTGGCTGACTCCTTTGAGTATGAAAGTCTAGACCCTGAATCTTATGTAATCAAATGTGAAGATGCTCCCATCTCAGGACTAAGTTACTCAACATGGTCTCAGCTGCAGAAAAAAGAAGGGTGTAAGAGAAGTTCACCTTGAAAGAAAATGTACTAAAGCAAATATTTTAACAGTTAAAGTAATCAAGGAAAGGACCAGAGAAGTGCTGGCAATAATTATGTATATATGAAGTGGAAAAAGTGAGAAATGTCAAAATACTTTTATGATCAATAGAGATACGTATATAGAAAAATAATCACAAAGTATTGCAAATGATTATTAGCTATAGTGTGTCTCTAGAAGACAAGGCTAAAACAACTTTGAAATAGTCCCAACTGATTCTTACCATGTCTTTTACCTTTATTCCACAACAAGGAAGGAGTTCAGTACCCTCAGTACCCTTTATTCTTCTCCCTTACAGCCCTCCCTGCCATCTCATCAAAGTGTTTCTTATCTGTTAGTTGAATTGTTCTTGAAAATACAAAAGATTAACTTCAGTTCAGTCACTCAGTCATGTCCGACTCTTTGTGACCCCATGGACTATGGCTTGTCAGGCCTCCCTATCTATGACCGATTCTCGGAGCTTGCTCAAACTCATGTCCATTGAGTCAGAAATACCATCCAACCATCTCATTCTCTGTCATCTCCTTCTCCTGACCTCAGTCTTTCTCAGAATCAAGGTCTTTTCCAATGAGTCAGTTCTTTACATCAGGTGGCCAAAGTAGTGGAGCTTCAGCTTCAGCATCAGTCTTTCCAATGAATATTTAGGACTGATTTCCTTTGGGATTGACTGATTAAATCTCTTGCAAGGGACTCTCGAGAGTCTTCTCCAACACCACAGTTCAGAAGCATCAATTCTTCACACTCACCTTTCTTTATAGTCCAACACTCATATCTGTACAGACTACTGGAAAAACCATAGCTTTGACTAGATGGAACTTTGTTGGCAAAGTAATGTCTCTGCTTTTTAATATGCTGTCTAGTTTTACAAGATTAGTACATCATATTACGCATATGGCTGCTTTTTTTTTTTTTTTTCCATTTGTTATGCTGACCTTAAGTCCTAATGACTTCTCTCTTCCTTTTCAAGTTTTGGATGAGTTAGCTAAGTTTATCTGCTTAAGTAACTCCATATACATGCCTCTCATTTTAACCATCTATAAAATGGATTGCCTATTGAGCACAATACCAAATAAACTTGAAATTGTTGGCAAAATGTTTTTTCTTTAAATCATTTGTAAAGGAAATAAAGAAAAAAATTTTATGTACCGGANTTGGATGAGTTAGCTAAGTTTATCTGCTTAAGTAACTCCATATACATGCCTCTCATTTTAACCATCTATAAAATGGATTGCCTATTGAGCACAATACCAAATAAACTTGAAATTGTTGGCAAAATGTTTTTTCTTTAAATCATTTGTAAAGGAAATAAAGAAAAAAATTTTATGTACCGGAGACATAAGAATTTTTCTAGTTTACAGAATATGGTTATATAATTTAAATGAGCTAGCTAAGGGATAAATTGTACTGTAAAAAGTATTGAAATATAGTAACCAGGTCAATCAATTCTGCCACCTGATTTGTTGTGACTAACGGTTCCTGTGGATCTGCTCAAACTACTAAAATTATTAGGAGAAAAATATTCTTTTTCGTGCAAATTATAGGGTCATTTTATTTATTTATTTTTTTTGTGAATGAGGGAATGGTGTATTTCATGGTTAAACATACCCAGTCTCATAACTGCATCAGTTCAGTTCAGTTCAGTCACTCAGTTNGTTCTCTGTTCAGTTCTAACTGTTGCTTCCTGACCTGCATAGAGATTTCTCAAGAGGCAGGTCAGGTGTTCTGGTATTCCCATCTCTCTCAGAGTTTTCCACAGTTTATTGTGATCCACAGAGTCAAAGGCTTTGGCATAATCAATAAAGCAGAAATAGATGTATTTCTGGAACTCTCTTGCTTTTTCCATGATCCATAGATAATGCCTAATCACATTTTGAAATGCTTAATACCTATTTTGTTCAAGTTTGAAACTCTGTACTATGCTTTGTTCTTAAAGACGTTTCTTGCTTGGATTTAAAGTGGTTATCTCTTTATCACATTTTTCAAAGGTAACATTGCTTTTTATTTAATTTACTTGCACTTGCTATATTAATAGAATATTTTGGTGCATGGCCCTAAATGTAGATTACTTCTTTTTAAAGAATTTTAATGAGATAAAGGGAAATTTCCTGTACTCCTAAGTGTTTAATAAATGTTTCTTGATGGTGATAATAACTTTTTGGTAGTTTAGGTCCAACTATAGTATCATTTCAAGCTAGATTTGGTCTAACTTGCAGAGTTATTTCAAAGAAATTTGAAAAGGAATCTTGGTTCTTATTTCAAACTCTCTTCATAACATTTATATAATTTTTGAAGACAATTTAAAAAGATGTTGATTTGCTAATAAATTCCTTTTTAAACTCTTTATAATGATTTTAGATTTTTTTCATTTTAATAAGTAGTGTATGCATTTATTTTAGAAACTCTTATCTTTGAATGTTTTCCCTTAAATTCTAACAAAACTTTCAAGGGTTGATAAAACTAAAATACAGTGAGCCTGCAAGAAGCCATGAGTTGGCTGGCGATGAATAATCTTTTAAACATGGTCTATTTAAAAATTAACTAAAAAAAGTTTAATTTGCAAAAGCTGATGATATATGCTACTGAAATAAAATAGCATATAGAACCATGATTTTTTTGACTATACTTTACTGTAACTTATTTTAGTTGTTAGTTGATACAGGGAGATTGTAGAATGCCTTTCAAAAATCCATGTTTAATTGTTTTGATATTGACTGTCTTTCCTAAAATTTAAACCTTTTATCATTCTCTAAGTATTTCAGGAATTTTAAATCAATAATTTTGCTTTCTAAGATATATTCATAAAAACCTCCTAAATACTTCTAGATATTCAAATATTCTTTGAATAATATTAAAAGGTACCTATTTCTTAGATGAGTGTGGCAAAGAAAGTGTGCCTTATCCTTATTTATAACTATGAAATAATTTAGAAATTAATTCAAGAAAATTCTTTTTAAACAATATACCAATTATTTAATAAACAAAGCATTATTACTATCTGCCTGGCCTTTCTTGAGTACCAAATAATAAAAGAATAAACTCCATGATTTCTAATGGAAATCAGCTGAAAATAGTTAGCTATACAATTCTAGGAGAAAAAAAGTGTTTTTCTTCAATTTACCAGAGATTGTAAAAGCTCATTATTTAGGGGACCAAGTTTGTACTTGTAAAGAATTAGATATGAAACTATAAAGTATGTGTTCATTTATTCATGTGGGTGTTCTTAATAATGCCTCAAAATTTGTGTAAATCAGATAAAACCATATGATGATGACACCAAATACGTGTAAAATGCTATTAATAGTACTACTGTATTATGTTATTTCAGCCTAACTCATTTACCATCAAATGATAAAATTTTAGTAAAACTTCAGTGTATGTTTACCACAGATGGTATGATTATAATTATTTCAATGGAATAACAGAAATATACTCAGCAATTATATGCAGGTATTAATGGAAGATAACATCAGGTTAGAACTAATGAGTTAATAGCATTAATACTTCATGATAGANTCAAATGATAAAATTTTAGTAAAACTTCAGTGTATGTTTACCACAGATGGTATGATTATAATTATTTCAATGGAATAACAGAAATATACTCAGCAATTATATGCAGGTATTAATGGAAGATAACATCAGGTTAGAACTAATGAGTTAATAGCATTAATACTTCATGATAGATAGAGCCATAGGGAAGAATATCAGATATTAGTTTATTAGATTCTTTTATGCTTTTATTTAATTGACTTTTGAAAAATCTCTATAATTTGTATTTGAAAAAAAAAAGTAGAATAAGATACACCCCTAGATTTAAGGAGCTAAAAATCTATGTGGACAGTGGTCTGTAGACAAAGAATTAATTTCTAAGTGAACATTAAAGTGGCAGGAACGATTCCACATTAGGTGATCAGGAGGGATGTAATAACACTTGTACTTTCAGTAATAACTTAAAAGTGTCTGACATTTTATGTATATAAAATATGTGCAAAGGTGAAGAGGTGAAAGGTATTTTTTTGTACAAGATTATGTGAAGTAACTGAAAGAAGCTAGAGTCTTTGAAACAGTATAAGGTATGAGCATTGTGTGAGGTTTGCAAATGAGGGTGATAGTGAAGGAGTTAATGAACCTGAAAAGATAGTTCAAAAAGATTGTATATATATTTGAATGGTGAGTTGTTTGGAGTTTATCTTGTATGAAACGAAGATCCATAAAAGGTCCAATAGGGAAATACATGATCACAAATATATTTTAGAGAGAAAAAGGTGGTGGCAGAGCAGAGGTTTGGGTGATGAATAGATAGGACAAAGGAGAGGAAGTAGTTAGACACAATATGAAGCTATTAAAATACTTCAGTAATAAAATAGGCCCTCTCAAAAATGGGCTTAGATAAATTAGACACAGAATAACCACACTGAATAGCATAAGCATTCAGTTCAGTTCAGTTGCTCAGTTATGTCCAACTCTTTGCGACCTCATGAATTGCAGCACGCCAGGCCTCCCTGTCCATCACCAACTCCCAGAGTTCACTCAAACTCACGTCCATCGAGTCAGTGCTGCCATCCAGCCATCTCATCCTCTCTCGTCCCCTTCTCCTCCTGCCCCCAATCCCTCCCAGCATCAGAGTCTTTTCCAATGAGGCAACTCTTCGCATGAAGTGGCCAAAGTACTGGAGTTTCAGCTTTAGCATCATTCCTTTCAAAGAACACCCAGGACTGATCTCTTTTAGAATGGACTGATTGGATATCCTTGGAGTCCAAAGGACTCTTTGTTTCATCAATTATGCCTTAAGGTGGCTATTCAATTGCCTGAGTTTTCTAGAGATTTTTCTAGACTTAAGATTACCTGAAACACTGCTCCACAGTCTAGTCCCACGTTCTGGAGACTGACACTTGTTCTTTTACATGGATTGAAACAACAAAATTATAATTTACTAAGTATTTTAGGTGAAGATTTTACCTCGTTGTTATCCACCTGGCAGAATGAGGAAATCGTTAGAAAAGAAAGAATTTGGCTTTTGACAATAAGAAATCATAGGTGATATTTAATTAACTATTTGACAGTGATGCAAGCTATGACTTCCTTTTCTACTCTATTGATATCAGAGTGACTTTTGGCTCACCTTGCACAGAAGGTTCTGGTCACATTCAGAATGGATTATGACACACTGAGCTCCTTCTTAACATGTTCTTATAGTCAGCAGACCTCAGGAAGGATCCCCTGTGGAGGATGTTGTAATCTCCCACTGGATGCTTTTTTTCCTTCCTCTTTCTTCTTTTCTTTGCTTTGAAGAGCTGGACAAGAAAGGTATCTATGCTGAAAGCTGAGTAAACCTGGAGGGCAATTGCTGACATTCATGAGATCAGAGTCACTCTTACAAGGGGCAACCAGCGGGGTAAACAGTTTGCTATAACTTTAATAAATGAGACTAATAGGAATGACATCAGATCACTTAATCTGCACACCTCCCATTTTTATACACAGCTAGTAGTCATTGAGCTCTCCTTATCATACAATTATTTTTTTCCAGTTCCCTTTGCTCTTTCTGTCACTTAGCACCTCAGTCTGTATAAACCAAAGGGAGTATTCTAAAATGTGATGTGATTATTGGGAACTTTTTTTTTTTGATAAGAGATACCTGCAAAACAGGAGGAAATTAAGTTGTTACTGACATTTCTCCATAGAAAGAATTCTCTGAAGCTGCAAGCTCACACCGTGGAATTTCTATTTAGCAAACTCTCTAAAACTGTGAGAACTTCCTGATAATAATATTAGACACAGCAACTTCAGAAATATAGACTTAAATGAATAAATGGCAGTGTTGAATACTCTGTGGTGCAGAATTCTAGCTCTCTAGGGAGTGTCCAGTGTCCTACATAATAAATAACAGGAAAGAATTAAAAAAAAATTTGGAAAATGCTGAACTTCTCTTTTACTCATACACTTAAAGCCTTGGAAATGTAGAGAAAATTTTCTTTCTTACATTTTCTGTCAGGAAAGCTGAATGAACACTATGTATATGAGAAAAGTCTTCAAAAAACAACATGTTTTAGTGCATAAGCATTTAAATGAAACTCAAAGCTAGGATTTAGTTGCAATCCAAGACCATATTAGCAGAGAAGTGCCCCACATGAATTTTCCTATCTGTTTCTGTCCCCAGTTGTGGTCTTGAATGCCTTAAAGCCTTCCAGATATATGGAAATATTACCTTTGCTTTAAATTAAAGAAGGTAGACTTTCTAAGGTATATAATATATGCATTGCAGTGATATAGTCTGAGCCAATCATATGAGTAAACTTCATGCCACAAGAAGGTTAAATGTCTTGTTATAACATTTAGTGTGGTAATTAAGTAATACAGCATTTATTTTCCTCCAGTGACACAGCAAAATAAGGTTAACTCTTATTTCTCTAAATTTGTAAACTGGTTAATGTCAAAGATGAAAATATTAGGCCATTTGTCTGTAGTGAAACTTCTTTCTTCAATCTTATGGTGATTTCCTATATCTGTGGTGAATTTTGATTACATTATTATGATTTCCTCTTTTAACTTTTTGTTTAAAAGGACTTCTATTTAGCTAAACTGAAGATTCTGTTGGTTTCAGAGGTAGGGTTGATGGGATTAGAAATTTTATAGCAGGTAAGCAAGGTTTAAGATAGAATTAACAGTTAATTTCTGAAAACCAGGAAAGGATTTCCACAAAAATATAGATTTGAAAGAAGAACTCAGAGTGGCTATTTTTTAACATATAGGTCCCAGACATCAGTGGAACATACTATGGAAAAGTTTCCCTAAGTATAGGAGGCATGCCCGCTACCTTCATGGATAATTCTGTGGCTTGGTACCCATGTGAAGAAGATATGATATAAAAGCAGTAGATAGATAGCTCAGAGCCTATTCTTTTTAGTCCCAAGGAATTTTGAGAGATAAAGGTAGAGAAAAGCAGTTGAATAATGGAGTGAAGAATCTGGGTTCCGTTCTCCCATTTTCAGACTTTCTCTTGAATAGAAGGAGATATGTAAGTTGCAGGAATTGCTGAGGCTAGAAACACTTGCCTAGATTCATTTCTGGAACTCTGGAAAGAGACTGCCTCTCAGAAGTCCCTGAAAAACTGAACTTTGGAATTCACATTGTTAGCCTGAAGAAGAGATGTGTTTTAAGCTTTCCCAAATTGCTTATAGTATCTATGAGGTGTGGATTGGATCCCCACCTCAGTATTCTTTCATAACTCTACTCCCAGTGGGGACTTCTGAGGTGATATGACACCACTATGTGGTTAGAAATTAGCAGTACATTGACTAGTCCAGGCTCTGGAAGATCTAGAAGACATTCAAGGAAATTCAGAGAACCAGCAAGGGCTGAGGTGAGGGCATGTAAGTCAGAGCTTTGCCAACTCTGCAGTGAATTACAGCAGGGGATTCTGGCAGAAAGGCAGCAGCCAGACAGATAAGAAATCTCCTCAGAGGCCAGAGGAGCCAAAGGAAACAAGACATGCCAGTACTCTTCCCTTTGATATCATGCGAACACTGGTAGCCTCCTAATATACCAACAATCCACCGTGAGGAAGAAAAGACTAAGAAGCAAGGATATAAAAATGAAGAATCTTTCTAAAAAGTGTGAGCATGGAAAAACAAATAAACAAAACAAAACCACNGTACTCTTCCCTTTGATATCATGCGAACACTGGTAGCCTCCTAATATACCAACAATCCACCGTGAGGAAGAAAAGACTAAGAAGCAAGGATATAAAAATGAAGAATCTTTCTAAAAAGTGTGAGCATGGAAAAACAAATAAACAAAACAAAACCACACCACCGATAAAACACACCAAATTCCTTAAAAACTATTCTGTGGGGATTTGGGGTTTGAAGTTTAAAACCAGAGCTATAAAAATCAGAAAAGACTGAAATACTGTTATTTGGCAGGAGTAAGTTTTCTTTTATGATAAGTGGGCTGTAGTAGAAGATTAGGCCAGGTTTATAGAACAAAGGATTTATATTTTATAAAGTGAAGAGGAACTAAAAAGCCTCTGATGAAAGTGAAAGTGGAGAGTGAAAAAGTTGGCTTAAAGCTCAACATTCAGAAAACGAAGATCATGGCATCTGGTCCCATCACTTCATGGGAAATAGATGGGGAAACAGTGGAAACTGTGTTAGACTTTACTTTTGAGGGGTCCAAAATCACTGCAGATGGTGACTGCAGCCATGAAATAAAAAGACGCTTATCCTTGGAAGAAAAGTTATGACCAACTTAGCATATTCAAAAGCAGAGGCATTACTTTGCTAACAAAGGTCTGGCTAGTCAAGGCTGTGGTTTTTCCAGTGGTCATGTATGGATATGGGAGTTGGACTGTGAAGAAAGCTGAGCACCGAAAAATTGATGCTTTTGAACTGTGGTGTTGGAAAAGACTCTTGAGAGACCTTTGCAAGGAGATCCAACCAGTCCATTCTGAAAGAGATTAGCCTTGGGATTTCTTTGGAGGGAATGATGCTAAAGCTGTTTTGGCCACTTCATGCGAAGAGTTGACTCACTGGAAAAGACTCTGATGCTGGGAGGGATTCAGGGCAGGAGGAGAAGGAGACGACAGAGGATGAGATGGCTGGATGGGATCACTGACTCGACGGACCTGAGTCTGAGTGAACTCCGGGAGTTGGTGATGGACAAGGAGGACTGGCGTGCTGCGATTCATGTGGTCTCAAAGAGTCGGACATGACTGAGTGACTGAGCTGAACTGAACTGAACTAACAGTTTGAGAATATTTTAGAATCTTCCATGTATGATATTCTATACTCATTTGGGTTTCATAAGCACAGCAAAGTATTACCCATAATAAAAAACAAACATCTTAGTAATTGGAATGTCTGCATTAAAAAAGGAAAGTTTATTAGTATATTAGGATTCTATTGCTATAGAATGAATTATCACAAATTCAGCATCTTAAAAGCAACAGAAATTTATTAGCTCAAGGTTCTGTAGGTCAAAAGCCTGGAAAAACTCAATTGAGCTCTTTGCTTAGTTTTCCAAAGTAGATATCAAAATGTCAGCAGACCTGGGCTCTTATCTGGAGTTTCTGGGGAGGAATCCAACTCCTGATCATTTAGGACTGGCAGAATACAGTTCCTTGTGGACTGCAGTCTTATCTCTCAGTTTTCCTCCTGGCTGTCATGTGGCGACTACTCTCTTCTCTTTGAAGTCACTTGTATCCTTTCTCATGTGATCCTATACATCTTCCAATGAACAATACAAGTCCATTTTGTTTGGACCACTCACTGGGATAACCTCCCTTTGGATTAACTAAAAGTCAACTAATTAATATACATAATTAAATCTGCACAATCATTTTTGTAATGTAACCTAACATAATCATAGAAATAATATCTCATCAAATTTCTAGTCCTTGTCTTGTGGATGAGGATGGGAAATCATAGAAGTAGGGAGTGGGGAAAGGACAATTATTTAAGGATTCCTCCTAACACTAATTATTATGCAGCTTTTTCATATCATAGCACGTCTTTGGAGGAAAGGTAATATTGGTTAGGAAAATAAATAATGCTGTTGATAACAATGATGCTCAGTTATTAATGATTAATTGCCAGGTTAATAAATATTATGTAAATATTATATGTGAATATTATGTGTTACCTATTAAGAACAAACATTTATTGAATATTACAAGCTATTTTATTAGGAGACTGTCCAAGCAAATTGGACATGTCATGTGTTGTAAAGCTCACAAACAGCAGGGGAAAAAGGATGTATATATAGATGACTGCAGCACAATAGATAAAATGATCTTATACGGTCCAAACAAAATGTGCTATGGAAAGACAGATTTCAAGTGATGTCAGTGAAGAATTTATTGAGAAAATCATATTACTTGTTTGCTCAAAGTCTAGAACTTTCCCTCCTAATAATTAAAACAACAGAAGCCTTTTGTAGAAAAATAGAAAATAGAATAGAAAAATAATCACTATATTCCAATCTTCCATTAATAGAAATAACCTTTATTTACATTCGACATCCCTTATGTCTTAGTTCACATAAATATTTCCTATGTATTTTATGTAGTTAAGAATGCACTTAGGTTCAGTTCAGTCGATCATTCATGACCGACTTTGTATGACCCCATGAATCGCAGCATGCCTGGCCTGCCTGTCCATCACCAACTGCCGGAGTCAACAAAAACTCTTGTCCATTCAGTCAGTGATGCCATCCAACCATCTCATCCTCTGTCGTCCCCTTCTCCTCCTGCCCTCAATCTTTCCCAGCATCAGGGTCTTTTCCAATGAGTCAGCTCTTCACATTAGGTGGCCAAAATTTTGGAGTTTCAGCTTCAACATCAGTCCTTCCAATGAACACCCAGGACTGATGTCCTTTAGGGTGGACTGGTTGGATCTCCTTTCAGTTCAAGGGACTCTCAAGAGTCTCCTCCAATATCACAGTTCAAAAGCATCAACTCTATGGCACTCAGTTTTCTTTAGAGTCCAACTCTCACATCCACACAAGACTACTGGAAAAACCATAGCCTTGACTAGATGGACCTTTGTTGGCAAAGTAACGTCTCTGCTTTTTAATATGGTGTCTGGGTTGGTCATAATTTTCTTTCCAAGGAGTAAGCATCTTTTAATTTCATGGTTGCAGTCACCATTTTGGAGCCCCCCCAAAATAAAATCAGCCACTGTTTCCACTGTTTCCCCATTTATTTGCCATGAAGTGATGGGACTGGATGCCAAGATCTTAGTTTTCTGAATGTTGAGCTTTAAGCCAACTTTTTCACTCTCCTCTTTCACTTTCATCAAGAGGATCTTCAGTTCTTTTTCACTTTCCGCCATAAGGGTGGTATCATCTGCATATCTGAGGTGACTGATATTTCTCCTGGCAATCTTGATTAGAGCTTGTGCTTTCCAGCCCAGCATTTCTCATGATGTACTCTGCATATAAGTTAAATAAGCAGGGTGACAATATACAGCCTTGACACTCCTTTTCCTATTTGGAATCCGCCTGTTGCTCCACGTCCAAGGTCAGAGATGGAGGCTGAGAGGAGCTACCTCATGTCCAAGGTCAGGAATGGTAGCTGAGAGGAGATATCCCATGTCCAAGGTCACGGGCAGTGGCCAAGTGGAGATACCCCACGTCCAAGTTAAGGAGCAGTGGCTGCACTTTGCTGGAGCAGCCCTGAAGATTTACCTCACATCCAAGGTAAGAGAAAACCAAGTAAGACAGTAGGCGCTGAGAGAGGGCATCAGAGGGCAAATAGACTGAAACCACAGTCACAGACAACTAGCCAATCTGATCACATGAACCACAGCCTTGTCTAATTCAATGAAATTAAGCCATGCCATGTGGGCCTAAGATGGACAGGTCCAAGATGGACATGTCCAAGACAGACAGGTCATGGTGGAGAGTCTGACAGAATGTGGTCCACTGGAGAAGGGAACGGCAAACCACTTCAGTATTCTTACCTTAAGAACACCATTAACAGTATAAAAAGGCAAAAAGATAGGACACTGAAAGGTGAATTCCCCAGGTCGGTAGGTGCCCAATATGCTACTGTAGATCAGTGGATAAATAACTTCAGAAAGAATAAAGGGATGGAGCTAAAGCAAAAATAATACCCAGTTGTGAATGGTACTGGTGATAGAAGTGAGGTCTGATGCTGTAAATGGCAACATTGCATAGGAACCTGGAATGTTAGGTCCATGAATCAAGACAAATAGGAAGTAGTCAAACACCAGATGGCAAGGGTGAACACTGACATTCTAGGAATCAGCGAACTAAGATGGACTGGAATGGGGGAATTTAATTCAGATGACCATTATAGCTTCTACTGTGGGCAGGAATCCCTTAGAAGAAACAGAGTAGCTATCATAGTAAAAAAAAAAAAAAAAAAANCAAACACCAGATGGCAAGGGTGAACACTGACATTCTAGGAATCAGCGAACTAAGATGGACTGGAATGGGGGAATTTAATTCAGATGACCATTATAGCTTCTACTGTGGGCAGGAATCCCTTAGAAGAAACAGAGTAGCTATCATAAAAAAAAAAAAAAAAAAAAAAGAGTCTGAAATGCAATACTTAGATGCAATCTCAAAAATGACAGAATGATCTCTGTTCCTTTCCAAGGCAAACCATTCAATATCATGGTAATCCACGTTTATGCCCCGACCAGTAACACTGAAGAAGATGAAGCTGAATGGTTCTATGAAGACCTACAACATCTTTTAAAACATCCCCAAAAGATGTCCTTTTCATTATACAACACTGGAATGCAAAAATAGGAAGTCAGGAAACACTTGGAGTAACAGGCAAATTTGGCCTTGGACTAAAGAGTGAAGCAGGGCAAAGGCTAAAAGAATTCTGCCAAGAGAACACACCGGTCATAACACACACCATCTTCCAACAACACAAGAGAAGACTCTGTACATGGACATCACCAAATGGTCAATACCAAAATCAGACTGATCATATTCTTTGCAGCCAAAGATGGAGAAGCTCTATATTGTCAACAAAAACAAGACCAGGAACTGACTGTGGCTCAGATCATGAACTGTTTCTTGCCAAATTAAGATTAAATTGAAGAAAATGGAGAAAACCAATAGACCATTCAGGTATGACCTAAATCATATCCCTTATGACTATACAGTGGAAGTGAGAAATAGATTTAAGGGGCTAGATCTGACAGACACAGTGCCTGATGAACTATGGATGGAGGTTTGTGATATTGTACAGGAGACAGGGATCAAGACCATCTCCAAAAAAAGAAATGCAAAAAGGCACAATGGCTGTCTGAGGAGGCCTTACAAATAGTTGTGAAAAGAAGAGAAGAAAAAAGCAAAGGAGAAAAGGAAAGATATACCCATTTTAATGCAGAGTTCCCAAGAATAGAAAGGAGAGATAAGAAATCCTTTCTCAGCGATCAATGCAAGGAAATAGAGGAAAACAATAAAATGGGAAAGACTAGAGGTGTCTTCATACAAAGATAGATACAATAAAAGAGAGACACAGTATGGACCTAACAGAAGCAGAAGAGATTAAGAAGAGGTGACAAGAATACATAGAAGAATTATACAGAAAAGGTCTTCATGACCAAGATAATCACAGTGGTGTGTTCACTCATCTAGATCCAGACATCCTGGAATGTGAAGTCAAGTGGGCCTTAGAAAGCATCACTACAAACAAAGCTAGTGGAGGTGATGGAATTCCAGTTGGGCTATTTCAAATCCTAAAAGGTGATGCTATGAAAGTGCTGCACTCAATATATCAGGAAATTTGGAAAACTCAGCAGTGGCCACGGTACTGGAAAATGTCAGTTTTCATTCCAATCCCAAAGAAAGACAATGCCAAAGAATGCTCAAACTACCGCACAATTGCACTCATCTCATGCACTAGTCAAGTAATGCTCAAAATTCTCCAAGCCAGGCTTCAGCAATACATGAACAGTGAACTTCCAGATGTTCAAGCTGCTTTTAGGAAAGGCAGAGGAACCGGAGGATGCACTTCATATATGTTTTTATACAGCTCTCTTATATACAATGTATTAGCATGTTTCTTTATCTTAAAATTTTTATAAATACTTTTGTTCATTATTTAGTAATATTTCATCACATGGATGGATTAAATTTTAATTAGCCATTACATCTACAGACTAGTTCCAGATAGGAAAAGGAGTACATCATGGCTGTATATTGTCACCCTACTTATTTAACTTATATGCAGAGTACATCATGAGAAATGCTGGGCTGGATAAAATACAAAGTGTAATCAAGATTGCTGGAGAAATATCAATTACCTCAAATATGCAGATGATATTACCCTTATGGTTGAAAGTGAAGAGGAACTAAAGAGCCTCTTGATGAAAGTGAAAGAGGAGAGTGAAAAAGTTGGCTTAAAGCTCAACATTGAGAAAACTAAGATCTTGGCATCCAGTCCCATCACTTCATGGCAAATAGATGGGGAAACAGTGGAAACAATGGCAGACTNCTGGAGAAATATCAATTACCTCAAATATGCAGATGATATTACCCTTATGGTTGAAAGTGAAGAGGAACTAAAGAGCCTCTTGATGAAAGTGAAAGAGGAGAGTGAAAAAGTTGGCTTAAAGCTCAACATTGAGAAAACTAAGATCTTGGCATCCAGTCCCATCACTTCATGGCAAATAGATGGGGAAACAGTGGAAACAATGGCAGACTATTTTTGGAGCTCCAAAATCACTGCAAATGTTGACTGCAGCCATGAAATTAAAAGACCCTTACTCCTTGGAAGGAAAGTTATGAACAACCCAGACACCATATTAAAAAGCAGACACATTACTTTGTCAACAAAGGTCTGTCTAGTCAAGGCTATGGTTTTTCCAGTAGTCATGTGTGGATATGAGAGTTGGATTTGAAAGAAACCTGAGTGCCAAAGAATTGATGCTTTTGAACTGTGGTGTTGGAGGAGATTCTTGAGAGTCCCTTGAATTTCAAGGAGATCCAACCAGTCCATCCTAAAGGAGATCAGTCCTGGGTGTTCATTGGAAGGACTGATGTTGAAACTCAGCTGAAACTAAAATACTGAAACTCCAATACTTTGGCCACCTAATACGAAGAGCTGACTCATTGGGAAAGACCTTGAGGCAGGCAAAGACTGAGGGCAGGAGGAGAAGGGATGACAGAGGATAAGATGTTTGGATGGTATCACTGACTCAATGGACATGAGTTTAAGTAAACTCCGGGAGTTGGTGATAGACAGGCTGGCCTGATATGCTGCAGTCCATGGGGTCACAAAGAGTCGGACACAATTGAACAACTGAACTGAACTGAACTAAACTGAACTACTGTTGGATTTTTTTTTTCAGGTATTTTATAATTATGGAGAGCTTGAAATCCTCTGTTTTTTCACATTGTGGCTCTGTGAAATATGAAGAAATGCAATTTATTTTATGGCAGAACTATGGATATTCATGAATCATATGGAAACCATGGTGAAAGGAAAGCTGAACATGCATGGTCATTTGCTCAGTCATGTCTGATTCTTTGCAGTTCTGTGGACTCCACCAGGCTCCTCTGTCCATTAAATTTTCCAGGCAAGAATACTAGAATGGGCTGCCATTTCCTACTCCAGGGAATTTTCCAGACCGAGTCATTGAACCCATGTCTCTTGTGTCTCCTGCATTGTAGGTGGATTCTTTACTAAATGAGCCACCTGGGAATCCTCCAACTTTACATATGCTGATTAGACTAATTGTTAACATTAGTACAATTAATTGCTTAAAAGAATTGTATTTTAAAATAAATAATGTCTTTTCACTGAAACAATTATATCTGAGGATAGAAAAATGACTTTCTTCAAACATCTTTTTTCCTGCTCTGTATTTATAGATTTTATTAGGACTTTTCAGAAGAAAAGAACCAATGGAATGGTTGTTTATCTAGATGGTCCCCAACTTAGAATAGTTTAAGTTAACATTTTTTTTTTTGGGTCTATGGTGGTGTGAAAGTGATATATATTCAGTAGAAACTGTACTTTGAACCTTTACATTCTCCTGAGCTCACAGTGTGCAGTAAGGCATTCTTTCAAGATGCTAGGCAGTGGCAGGGAGCCGCATCTCCCAATCAGTTATGTCACCTTGAGGGTAATAAATTATGTGAGATATTTAACACGTTATCATAAAATAGGCTTTGTGTTAGATGATCATGCCCAACTATAGGTTACTGTAAGTGTTCTGTACATATTTAAGGTAGTCTTGGCTAAGCTATGATGTTCATTAAATTAGATGTAATAATGCATTTTCAACAAGATATTTTCAATTTTTGATGTGTTTATTGGGATATAACCCCATCATAAGTTGAGGAATATATGTATTGACATATGAAACACATATGTCAATATATACACATACTTTTACATATCTGCATATATACAAAAAATACATATAAATGACAAAGAAAAAATAAAGAGAGGGATTTTAAGGAATTTTCTCAGGTGATCATGGAAGCTGGCAAGTCCAAAATCTTCAGGGTAAGCTCACAGGTGGAAAGCTATAGGAAGAGTTGCAGTTTGAATCTGTAGGCAGCCTACCGGCAGAATTCCCTCTGTATCAAGGTAGCTCAGGGTTTTCATTAAGGCCTTCAACTAATTGGATAATGTTCACTTAAATTATGGATGACAGTTTGCTTTACCCAAGGTCTATGGTTTAAAATGTTAATCCCTTCCCAAAAATACCTTTTCCAAAACATCTACAAAAAATATCTGGGTATTGTGGTCTACCCAAGATGACATAAAGCTAACCATCAGGCAGACTTATCATGAAGAACCATTGGCAATGGACATGGCTAGTTGAAGTTTGATGTAAGTACTTTGTATTCCAGAATTTATTAAGCTTACAATTTCATTTCTAGAAGACATTATGACATGAAATATGTAGAGTCCAGGAAGTAGAAGGCATTAGCCATTGTCAGTATAGAGATAGTAGTAGTAAATATTACTCGCAAGTGAGTTTCTACTCTGAACTATTCTAGTAAGAACATAAAGTGTTATTTATTAATACTGATTTGATAAAACATCTCTCCAAGAAGAACTATTTGCAATAAAAGTCATTTTAGTAAATTAAAAATTGAATTAGATAATATTGGCACTAGTGGGAAAGAATGTGTAAGAGATACACATTTGATCCCTGGGTCAGGAAGATCCCCTGGAGGAGGATGTGGCAATCTACTTCAGTATTCTTACCTGACAAATACCATGGACAGAGGGCGATGGTGGGCTATAGTTCATTATGAAAATCCATTATGTAAAGGGTCAGACAGGACAGAATTGATGACTTCACACTCAAGCAAAGAAAATACATTGTGTTAATTTTCAGTTCAGTTCAGTTCAGTTCAGTCACTCAGTCGTGTCCAACTCTTTGCAACCTCATGGACTGCAGCACACCAGGCTTCCCTGTCCATCACCAACTCCCAGAGCTTACTCAAACTCACGTTCATTCAGTTAGTGATGCCATCCAGCCATCTCATGCTCTCATCCTCTGCTCCTCCCACCTTCAATCTTTACCAGTATCTGCGTTTTTCACATCATGTGGCCAAAATATTGGAGTTTCAACTTCAGCATCAGCCCTTCCAAAAATATTCAGGACTGATCTCCTTTAGGACGGACTTGTTGGATCTCTTTGCTGTCTAAGCGACTCTCAAGAGTCCTCTCCAACACCACAGTTCAAAAGCATGAATTCTTCTGTTCTAAGCTTTGTTCCATGGTCCAACTGTCACACCCATACAAGACTACTGGAAAAACCATAGCCTTGACTAGACAGACCTTTGTTGGCAAAGTAATGTCTCTGCTTTTTAATATGCTGTCTAGGTTGATCATAACTTTTCTTCCAAGGAGAAAGCATCTTTTAATTTCATGGCCACAGTCACCATCTGCAGTGATTTTTGAGCCCCCCAGAAATAAAAAGTCTCTCACTGTTTCCATTGTTTCCCTATCTATTTGCCATGAAGTGATGGGACCAGATGCCATGATCTTAGTTTTCTGAATGTTGAATTTTAAGCCAACTTTTTCACTCTCTTCTTTCACTTTCATCAAGCAGCTCTTCAGTTCATCTTCGCTTTTCTGCCATAAGTGTGGTATCATGTGTATATCTGAGGTTATTGATATTTCTCCCAGAATCTTGATTCCAGCTTGTGTTTACTCCAGTCTGACATTTCTCATGATATACTCCACATATAAGTTAAATAAGGAGGGTGACAATATACAGCCTTGATATATACTCCTTTCCTAATATGGAACCAGTCTGTTGTTCCATGTCCAGTTCTAACTGTTGCCACTTGACCTGCATATAGATTTCTCAAGAGGCAGGTCAGGTGGTCTGGTATTCCGATCTCTTTCAGAATTTTCCACAGTTTATTGTGATCCACACAGTCAAAGTCTTTGGCATAGTCAATAAAACAGAAGTATATGTTTTTCTGGAAATCTCTTACTTTTTTGATGATCCAATAGAGGTCGGAAATTTGACTTTTGACTCCTCTCTGCCTTTTCTAAATCCAGCTTGAGCATCTAGATGTTCACCGTTCATGTACTGTGAAAGCCTGGCGTGGAGAATTTTGAGTATTACTTTGTTAGTGTGTGAGACGAATGCAATTGTACTATAGTTTGAGCATTTTTGGGCATAGCCTTTCTTTGGAATTGGAATTAAACTGACCTTTTCCAGTCCTGTGGCTACTGCTGAGTTTTCCAAATTTGCTGGCATGTTGAGTGCAGCACTTCCACAGCATCATCTTTTAGGATTTGAAATAGCTCAGCTGGAATTCCATTACCTCCACTAGCCTTGTTCGTAGTGGTGCTTCCTAAGGGCTGCTTGACTTCTCATTCCAAGATGTCTGGTTCTAAGTGAGTGATCACACCATCATGGTTATCTGGATCATGAAGATCTTTTTTGTATACTTCTTCTGTGTTAATTTTGCATTCATAAAATTCCCCAAGCAGAAGTGGAAGAAAAAATTGATGAGCTTAAATCTTTTTCTGATTACAAACCAGTGGAGAATTTCTTTTATGAATAAATAGGGAAATACTATGCTGGAATCATCATTGCTGGGAGAAATACTTCAAAATGCAGATGACTCCACTCTTATGGCAGAAAGCAAAGAAATTCCAAGAGTCTTTTGAAGAAAGTAAAAAAGGAGAGTGAAAAAGGCTTAAAACTCAACATTCAGAAAACTAAGATCATGGCATCTGATCCCNTTTGACTAGACGACCACTGTTGGCAAATAATGTCTCTGCTTTTTAGTACACTGTCCAGTTTGCCATAGCTTTTCTTCAAAAAAGCAAACATCTTTTAATTTCATGGCTGCAGTCACCATCTGTAGTGATTTTGGAGCCCAAGAAAATAAAGTCTGTCACTGTTTCCATTTTTCCCCCATCTATTTGCCTTGAAGTGATGGAATCAGATGCCATGGTCTTAGTATTTTGAATGAAGATTTTTCAAGTAGCTTTCTCATTTTTATCTCAGCTTCTTCAAGAGGCTCTTTAGTACTTTGTTTTCTGCCATTAGGGCAGTTTTATCTGCATATCAGAGGTTATTGATATTTCTCCCAGCAATCTTAATTCCAGTTTGTGATTCATCCAACTTGGATTTTGGCATGATGTATTCTGCATATAAGTTAAATAAACAGGGTGAAAATATGAAAATAACATACTCCTTTCTCAATTTTAAACCAGTGTGCTGTTCCATGTCCAGTTCTAAATGTTGCTTCTTGAACTGCATACAGGTTTCTCAGGAGTCAGGTAAGGTGGTTTGGTATTCCCATCTCTTTAAGAATTTTCCACATCAAGCATAAAAATATTTAACCTCAGAAATCACTGGTCTCATGTGTTTCTTATCTTGTTTTTAATTTGTTGGAAAATGTAACTGAGTTTGGGACTTTCCAGGTGGTCCAATGGTAAAGAATTCACCTGCCAATGCAGGAGGCACAGGAGACATGGGTTTGATCCCTGGGTCAGGAAGTTCCCCTGGAGGAGGAAATGGCAACCCACTGCAGCGTTCTTGCCTGCAAAATACCTTGGACAGAGAAGTCTTGAGAGTTACTGTCCATTGGGTCACAAAGCTGGACACAACTGAATGACTGAGTATGCATACATGTACTTGAGTTTACTTTTGACTCTCTAATAGTCTGCTTTGAGACTTAATTTTTCCAATGCAAATAGTGACACCATTTTATGCTTTGTATTTCATTCAAAATTTATTAATTAGTTCCTAGAATGCAGACGATTAAAAAGTCACAGCATTTTTAGACCCCATTTTATCTATAGCCATATGATTAACTGGACTTGTGAGTACCAAAAATTATCAAGAATTCTCTGATGTATTCTACAGTATATGCAGTGACTTGTTCCCATCGAAATCTCTGTAAGAATGTGAAATTCTTTTAGACTTTATGGTTATTTTCAGATTTCTTAACTGCTGAAATAAACTAGCAGTCTTATTAGCATGAGTATACCTAGGCACGTCACTGAGAAAAGCTGCAAAAATTAAATATTGTTTTTTTCTTTAGAGAATTGTTTACATAGTGTATGGCTAGGGAGATGGTACTCTTGAATAAAAGTAAGCAATTAGTCATCTGTTATTGACTAAGTTCAATATTTGTAGTGGGTCAAGGTTAGTAGTGGTTCCCTAGGAGGAAAGTGTAGTGCTAGGAGAAAAAAAACAGGAAAAAGAGGGTTTTTATAAATGATCAAGCCCTAAAAAGATAAAACAGGAATCACACACCTAAAAATCATTCAAATACTGTCAACTAAGCATAAAAGACTGAGTAGAATAGTAAGTGAGAAAGGAACAAAAGACAAGCAAATGAAATGAAACCTCCTGAAATTGTTTGGCCAGATGGAAGAAATTTTATTTTAATCTATAACAGTGGTCACAATACTATGATATGTACATATATATATATATATATATATATATATCAGATTTGAGTTGTGTAAGCAACTCAATAGAAAGCAATTTTATAGGCTCATTTTTTATTGTAAAATCTAAATTCCACTTCCTTTCCAAATATCTATTTGATACTTTAGAAGCTCATTTCTATACATGTCACAAAGACACTCCTTGTAAATATAAAACGTCAAGATTGTATAAGTTGTGTTTTGTATTGTACAAATCTTTACATTTATATTGGGGAAGAAAAGATAAATAAATAAATAAAAACCTACTGGGTGAAGAAAGGTAATACAAATTATAATTCAATTGTGGGCCATAAGCCCTCCTCCATTTCAGAGCATTCATATCTAGATATGTGCATGATATATTAAGAAAGATAATATGACCCCATATCAAAACACTGGTGAATAAACATTATTTTTACATTTTAGGTAAAATCATACTTACATGTATGCTTTCTTTTATATGTGTGTGCATTCTAAGTCATTTTAATTGTGTCCGAATCTTTGTGGCCCTATGTACTGTAGCCTGCCAGTCTCGTCTGTCCATAAGGATTCTCAAGGCAAAGATACTGGAGTGGGTTGTCATGTACTTCTCCAAGTGATCTTTCTGACTCAGAGATCAATCTCAGGTCTCTTACATTTCCTGCATTCACAGGGTGGGGAGGGGCGTTGGGGAGGTTCTTTATCACTAGTGCCACTTGTGAAGACCTCTTATATATGTGTAACTGAACTTATTTCCAAATAATTGAGCAACTACTAGTCCAATTTGTTTTGATGTAGTCAACAAAATTCTAAGGTTATCCTCAATAACCTTCATCATTGTATGATGTCTTCCTCACAAATATGTATGAAAGCATTCAATGCAGTAAGATATCACTTTCTTGGTCATGTTATATTGTAAAGCAAAAAGGAACTTTTCCAGATTGAGCCTGACCTATTCAAGTATATTCTTTAAAAGCAGGAAGTTTTCTCTGGCGGGTAGCAGACAAAAGAGTCAGAGAGATACACTGCTCCTGGTTTTGAGGATACAAACTGTCAGGTTTTGAACAGCCTATAAGCACCTTGTATTGATATCAAGGCATGATGTGTAGTCTTTAGGACCTCAAAGCAACCCAGAACTACAAGAAAGCACAAGCCTCAGTTATATAGCTGTAGGAAGGTATATTCTGCTAAAATGCCCCTGAGTTTGGAAGAAGATTCTTACTGAATCAAGCTTCCAGATGAGAATGTAACTGGCTGACACTTTTTGTTTTTAAGAGTCTGAATTAGAATTTATTTTTATTAACTATTAAAAAAATTCAGTGCATTAAATTCATTAATTTATAATATTAGTTTCAGGTGTGAAACATAGTGATTTAATATTTTTATGTTATTATAATCTAAAAGCTATATTTCCATATGCTATACAATATATCCTTATTGATTATTAGTTTTATTCATAGTAGTTTTTATATTTTACCTCATCTCCTGATATTGCCCCTTATCCTTTTCCTCTCCCTATTGTTAGCCAATAGTTTGTTTTCTGCATCTGTGAGTCTGTTTCTGTGTATACATTCATTTTATTTTTTAGGCTCCACATGTATTTTTGGAATACATGTTTCATAGAGTATTTTTTTTTGTCTGTCTGATTTGTTTCACTAAACCTAATACTTCTTAAGTCCATCCACATTCTTGGAAATGGTATAATTTCATTCTTTCTTTTTTTATGAATGAGCAATATTGCTTATAAATTTACCACATCATCTTTATCTATTCATCTGCTGATGTCCACTTAGGTTGTTCCATATCTTGATTATTATAAATAATGTGATGAACTCTGGGTGCATGCTGTATTTTTTCAAATTAGCTTTTAACTTTCTCAGGTATATAGCCACGAGTAGAATTGTTCAGTCATATGGTAGCTCTATTTTTACTTTTTTGAGGAACTTTCATACTTTTTTCATTAGGGGCTGTATCAATTTACATTCTAACTAGTAGTGTAGTAGGGTTCTCTTTTCACCACTTCCTCATCAACATTTGTTATTTGTATTCTCACCAGTGTGAAGTGATACTTCACTGCAGTTTTGATTTCCATTTCATGTGCCTGTTAACCATCTGTGTATCTTTGGAAAAATGTCTATTAAGTTATTCTATTTTTAATTGGGTTATTTGATATTGAGTTTTACGAGCTATTTACATATTTTGGGTATTAATCCCTTATCAGTCATATCATTTGCAAATATTTTCTCCATTCAGTAGGAGAAGGCAATGGCACCCCAATCCAATACTCTTGCCTGGGAAATCCCATGGATGGAGTAGCCTCGTAGCCTCCGGAGTAGCTTCCATGGGGTCTCTAAGAGTCAGACACAACTGAGCAACTTCACTTTCACTATTCACTTTCATGCATTGGAGAAGGAAATGGCAGCCCACTCCAGTGTTCTTGCCTGGAGAATCCCAGGGACAGAGGAGCCTGGTGGGCTTCTGTCTATGGGGTCGTATGGAGTCAGACATGACTAATGCGACTTAGCAGCAGCAGCAGCGCAGCAACAGCAGCAGCAGCAGCAGCATACTTAGAAGACAGATCCAAAAAAATATTGCTATGATTGCTATAATGTTTGTCAAAGCAGATTCTGACTACTATCTCTTCTATGAGTTTTATTGTTTAAGGACTTACATTTCAGTCTTTAATCCATTTTGAGCTTATTTTTCTGTATGATGTTACAGAATATTTTCATTTCTTTTCTTTTACATGTATCTGTTCAGTTTCCAGCACCACTTATTGAAAAGTTTGTTTTTTAGAGTAATTAACCATAAATGCATGTGTTTATTTCTGGGCTCTCTTCTATTCCATTGATCTATGTGTCTGTTTTTGTGTTAGTTTCATGCTGTTTTGATTACTGTAGCTTTGTGGTATAGTCTGACGTCAGGGAGTGTAATACTCCAACTTTGTTACTTTTTTCTTAAGATTGCTTTGGCAATATGGGGTCTTTTTGTGGTTCCATAATAAATTTTAGGATTATGTATGCTAGTACTGTGAAAATATTGCTGTATTTTGATAGAGATTATAGTTAATATGTAGATTGCTTTGAGTAGTATGGGCAAGTAAACAATGTTTTCCTTCCAGCTCAAGGTTGTCTGTTTCTTCCTGATTCAGTCTGGGGAGGTTGCATGTTTCTAGATATTTTTTCATTTCTTTAAGATTGTCCAATTTGTTGGTATTTAAACTGTGCATAGTATTTTTTTCTTCTTCTTCTTTTTTTTTTTTGTATTTCTGAAGTATTGGTTGTCATTTCTCTCTTTTATTTCTTACTTTGTTTATTTAGGTTTTCTGTCTTTTTCCCCTAATTATCCTGGCTAAAGGTTTATCAATTTGTTAATTTGTTCAAAAAAAACAGCTATTCATTTCATTGAACTTTTTTGTTTTTGTCTTTGTTTCTTCTTTTATCTTTATTATCTTCTGCTGCTAAGTTGCTTCAGTTGTGTCCAGTTTTGTGGAACCCCATAGATGGCAACCCACCAGGCTCCCCTGTCCCTGGGATTCTCCAGGCAAGAACACTGGAGTGGGTTGCCATTTCCTTCTCCAATGCATGAGAGTGAAAAGTGAAAGTGAAATTGTTCAGTCGTGTCCGATTCTTAGTGACCCCATGGACTGCAGCCTACCAGGCTCCTTCGTCCACGGGATTTTCCAGGCAAGAGTACTGGAGTCGGGTGCCATTGTCTTCTCCTTATTATCTTCTACCTTTTGCTAGCTTTCATCTTTGCTTTTTTTTTTTTCTAATTCATTTAGATGGTAGGTCAGGTTACTTATTTCAGATTTTTCTTGTTTCTTGAGGTAAGTCTATATGGCTATAAACTTCCCTCTTTGATGTTCTTTTGCTGCATCCCATCGATTTTGAAAAGTTGTGTTTCCATTATCACATATATTGAAGTATTTTCTGATTTCCTCTTTGAATTTTTCATTGACTCTTTGTTTGTTTGCTTTTTTTTTTTCCTTAGCATATTGTTCAGTCACCACGTGTTTGTGCTTTTAACATTTTTCTTCCTGTAATTGATTTGTAGTTTCATACTGCTGTGGTCAGAAAAAATGCTTTGTATAATTTCTACTCAAAATTGTTGAGAGTTATTTTGTGGTATCTAGCATGGAATCTAACCTGGACATCTTCCTATATGCATTTGAAAAAAATGGTGTACTCTGTTTTTGGATGGAATGTCCTGTAGAAACCTATTAAGACTTACTAATCTAATATGCACTGACTGATTTCAGGTTTTGCAATCCTGAGCAAAGGATCCAGCTAATTTAAAGTCTTGTCTCTATGAACTATGAGATAACAAATTACTGGTGTCTTAATTTGTCAAATACATGGTAATTCATTACATAGAGCTGGAAAACTAATACAATTGGATAAACAATATCTTCTCTGTGCACTTTGCCAAGCCTTTAACAAATTCTATTTTGCTTCTTTTGAATTCATTATCATGGTAAGCACCAAGGCTGTGACAAAAAGAACTTTCATTTGGATTCCACACAAAATGAAATATTGATCATTCATCAAAATTATATTTTCTGTTCAGTTTAGTTCACTCAGTCTTGTCCTACTGTTTGTGACCCCATAGAATCTAGCATGCCAGGCTCCCCTGTCCATCACCTGGAGCTTGCTCAAACTCATGTCCACAGAGTCAGCTTCAGCATCAGTCCTTCCAATGAATATTCAGGACTGATTTTCTTTAGGACTGACTGATTGTATCTCCTTGCAATCCAGGGGAATCTCAAGAGTTTTCTTCAAAAACATCAATTCTTCAGCACTCAGCTTTCTGATTCACTAAAATGATATTTTAGAAATATATTTTTGACATAAAATATTCCCAGTATATCATTAAGAAAAGTTCTAAACTTATTTAGTGTTTAATTCTTTTTTTATTCTACATATGTATTTATATGTTTATAAGCATATATGCATACATACATTCCAAACGTAATTGATACTTTGCAAGGTAAATACAAACATGTTAATGGAAATTTACAGTGGTTGGTGAAATTGAAGAGATTTATACTTTCTTTTTTTATAGTGAAAATTAATTGTGTAATTTAAAAATATATCCATAGCAAGCTACCTAAAAACTGTTTTATTAGAACTTTATGCTATTTAATGTGAGTCCTGGACTTATACACTTCTTTTACTTTTCAAGAAATTTCACTGTTATTATCTTCATTAAATTGCTATAGATGTTCATAATATTTCCTTATTGGTCAGAGTTCTCCATAGAAATAGAACCAAGAGGATATATAAGAGATTTGTTATAGGAATTGTCTCCCACAGCTATGGAGGCCTTGAGTTTCATGAGCTGCCCTCTAGAAGGTGGAGAACTATGAAACCTGTTGGTATAATTCAGTCTGACTCCAAAGGTATGAGAACCAAGGGGCAGCTGGGCTCGAGGACCAAGAGCTCTGATGTCTGAGGGCAGGAAAATATGCATGTACCCGTTCAAAAAGAAAAAATATTTGCCCTTTCTTAACTTATTTGTTGTATTTAGGCCCTCATTGGATTGGATGATGCCTACACACATTTGTGAGGGCAGATCTCTACTGACTTTACTGAATCAAATGCTGGTATCTTCCAGAAAAACCTTCAAAAATGCACCCAGATGTAATGTTTCACCACCTATCTGGGCATCCCTTAGCTTAGTTAAGTAGACAAATAAATTTAACCATCACAATCTGTCTAATATATCAGAATAATACTTATAAGTAGGGGTCACCCTTGAACCACATATTGAACAGAAAGACCACAAAATGAGTCTCATGGTAGATCTGTCATATACAAATCAATAGAAAGGATGTATTAATGCCTCAACAGAGCTCTAACAAGCACTGGTGACAACAGCAAAGCAATGTGTCCTTGTCTGGCTGACTTCAGAATGCTGTTTGTGCACAGTACACATTTCTTTGTACTGTATTTACATAGCTTAATGGAGTTTTGAAAGGTCAGAATCAGAGCTGTAGACATTTGGAACTGAGAATTGCACACAGAGGCATTATCGAATTCTTAATTATATTATTAGAGGGTTTACACAAGTCTAGTTTCTACCAAAGAATAAGTTGCTTTGATATATATTAATTTGAAGCATATTTTCACTTATTTTCCAGACCTATAAATCACATGAAAAATTACTGTATCCCACATTCATATCAAATAAAAACTCATTCTCTTGTACTATTTTATGTTTTCCTGTAGTGTATTTGACTTCTTTTCTTCTTTAATTAGTGAATAACAGTAATTATCACAGGAGCAAGATGAAAGTGTTTTCTTAAAGTATCAAATGGAGTATTAACTGAATAAAGATATTAATTAAATTGTTTTTCTATTACTTTTTAAGTTTCTCATCTGCATTTAAAAGTAATCCAAGAATGAAGCATAGAAAGAACTGAAGTTTCAAATGACTTAAAGAAAAGTGACTAGGCCAATGAGAATTATGCAGAGAGTTTCTAACAACACAAACAAAATTTTTCTAATCATAATGACTTTATTCTCATTTCTATTGTTCTTATTAGAGTACATGTGAGAATAGGATTTCTTGTTTTTAGGTGAACTTACATATCTCTGCTAGGAGAGGTTTGTTGTTTATCTAGGATCCTCATGAATTGGAAGGAAAAGGTAAATAAGTCAAAAAGGAAATGAGTCCTTACCAAGTAAGAAATTCTTTTGCAACTTTAATGGAAAGTGAATGTTGAGAGGAAAATGAGTTTTCAAAAGTGTTTTAAGTTTTAATAAGTTTTGCCTCACTGCTTTTGTGAGAATAAAATATAATATGTTTTGGTAACCTTAGGCTAACCATTAGACCGAAAACATTGTTTTAGTTCAAGAATGAAATATTAATGAACAGAAATTATTTGATAATGATGATAAGATAAACAATTCAGTGCAAAAAACCCAGTTCGTATGCAGGATGAAAGAACAGAGTTCAGAAGACTCTTGATAGGTTGAATTGAAAATTTACTATGTATGAACGTATAGCTTTTTATGGGTCTAATAACTATAAAAATTTAGGGACATTTGATTTACAGAATTTTATGTGAATAAATTTTGAATTTCTGTGTTGTTCTTCAGCTCTTTTAAAGCGGCAATATTGTTAATATTGTATGCCTAAGTTTATTCCACCTTCAACTAAATTAATACTAGTGTGGTCCTTAGATGACATGGAAAAAAATCAATCCTCAAGGATTGACACAGTTATACCACATCTGACCTATTGTATTCAATTCTGAAAAGATGCTGTTTACACATAGGAAGAAGCAAAGAACACTGAAGATATTCCAATTCTTGATATATGAAAAATAGCTGAATGAGACACACTTGTTTGAGAAATAAAGATTTGAATATAATGTGAGAGTTGTATTATTACAGCACAACAGTTAGCCTTAAGAGTTGTATAACCAGGGTCCTTGGATTTGATTCAGTGCCACTGAGCAAGTAACTTAACCTTTGGTAAATTAGTTCAATATCTTTTCCTGACTTCCCTACATCTGTAAAAGAGCATTAGTAAATGTGTTTACTCTGAAGGATTGTTGTTAGCATTTGAAGATATGTGAAAATCATATAGATTTGTTCTTGGAATATAAGTACTCAATATATGTGAGCTATTATTATTATTGTTGTTCTTGTTAGTACAATTGCTAGTAACTATTTGGAGAGAAATTCATGTAGAAAGGGAATAAATAATCCTGGTTTTATAGGATAGAACTATCAGTGGTGGGTTAGGGTTAAAGTGAGAAAGTTTAACTCAATATAAGATTTTGCAAAAAAAGTATCCTGATCTCCCTAAAGAAACAATTAACTCCTATTCCTAGCCTATTTTTAAAAGCAGACATTTAGGAACATATAAAAAGAAATTATAGAATGAATGGAAAATTCAAGGAGATAACCTCTATAGTTCATTTCAATATTGAAAATTTTGTGTTTCCAAAATGTTTTGGAGAAAAATTTTCTCCTTAAGAAAACCAGTATTTAAAATATAGGTGAATTTTACTCAATGAAGATGTGAAAAAATAAAATATCATAACATACTGGAGTGGGTTGCCATTTCCTTCTCCAGGGGATTTTCCTCACTCAGGGACTGAACATGGGTCTCCGGCATGGCAGGCAGATTTTTTATTGTCTGAGCCATCAGGGAAGCTCATAAATACTAAAATAGTACATATTGTGCCTTAAATATACTTTTACTTTGTTACAATAAACTGATAGTTTGCATTATGTTAAGTAATATTGTTGTGAATACATTCTGAGCCTTAGCCTAAAGCAAAACATACATGGTATTGATATGTCAACCTTTCAGCTTGTTACTGCAGTGAGAGCTAAATGAAGAATTTAGTGAACAAAGAAAGGAAATTTTGATTCTCTATTCTTGGGTGCTCTGAGAAATCGTGTTTCTGAGTATAAAAATCCTCATACGTAAGAAAGATTATTAATTCTCTACTTTTCCAAGGTCTTTGAAAAAAATAGAAATCATATATATAATGATTGCCCATGGTTGAGTTATGTGGGTATTGTCAGATAATTTTGTTTAACTATGCAACTATTTTTCTTCACTTACATAAATTCACCAATGTGCGTTATGGAGTCATCAAGTCAAAAATATTAATTTGCATGTATATTATAAGTGGAATATATTAGAGCTTAAATTAGTGGGAAGAGTCTTGAGTCTACATCCATAGTAGAAGAAAACAGAATAATGAGTATACACTGTATATACACTCTAATTTGTATTTGCAGGCAGTACCATATATGTGTGCCCTAACTTGCTTGAGTGTGTTTGCACAACACACACGTTATTGCCTATGTGTACCCAGAGAGGACTTCTAGATGCTTTTAATAGATTGCATAAATGTAGTATAATATCTCTTGAAAGCTACTATAAATGTTCAAGATACTCCTAATTTGAGTTAAATTCAAATAGATTCATTCACAGAAAACTGGGTTTTTATTAAGTTTTATTATAGTTGCTTTACAATGTTATGTTAGTCTCTACTGTACAGTGAAGTGAATCAGCTATACCTATGTATACATCCCCTCTTTTTTTTTCTTCCCACTTAGGTCACCACAGAGCACTGAGTAGAATTCCCTGTGCTATACATGCAGTAGATTTTCAATAGTTATCTATTTTATACACAGTAGTATATATATGTCAATCCTAATCTTCCAGTTCTTCTCTCCTCTGCCCTTCCCCCTTGGTATCCATTCATTTCATTTCTACCTCTGTATCTCTATCCTGGAAAATTTTTATTCTAATTTCAAATTGTGTTTCCCTTCCATCTCTAATGCATGGGAGACAGCTGTGAGGCACCATTAAAATAAAATGAAACAAATAAAGATTATTTTACCACAAAACCCTAAAACTTTCTGTATACAAAAGGCAATGAATTTAGTAGATATAGTTTCATTTTAATTTATTTTTTGACTTAGATGAGCTTTTCTCTTTAAAGCAATGAAGATGAAACTGGCGGCTTGGCACCACACTCACTACAACCAATAAAAAGAAAATGAACTAACTTCCTCCAAGGGGCATTCCCCTTTTTTCTGATTGAACTCAGTATATAATGTTGTGCTTTCTGGAAATTTTAATAGTGTCACACAGTGAAGCAAGCTAAGGGACCATAAAACCCTGTACCTTTCTGTGCTTAAACAGTAACCTAGCATTGGTCTTTTTGAACTGCTATGCTAACTGCAGGTGCAATTATAGACTGAAACTAATTTAACATGTGGACCTTCCAAAGCAGAATGCCAGCTGAAATCAAACTCATATTCTGCATGCATTGTAAACTAATACCTTTCACATTTGCATTTGAAAAATTATTTACATCATACTTCTGAGGTCTACATTGTCACATATAGCAAAATTACAGAGGCTTATATGAAAATTACTTTCATATTGAATTATCTTTGCATTGTTTCTGCCCTCACAGATCTGTGCCTTTTCTTTGTGATGTGTTACATGTGGGAAGATTTTAATTGGAATGATTTCCAGGTTTTTTGAAGCTCATTATCAGAGTGCTCTTCACTTTATAAAAATACCCCAGCATAAATGAAGATATGCAATTTTGATAAAAAAAAAAAGACCTATTCAGATAATTCTTATTTTGAGGTAGAGAGAAGAACAGATATTGAAAATATAGTGAAAATTTGCTTGAAGTAAGGTTTTTTGGTGTAAGAATTCTTAAACTTAATAGTAATTAATATTTATTTATATAAATAAAAAATGATTTTAATGCCCTTATAAATTTTAAGTTTGATACAGTTAGACTGGGAGGGGATATTTAAAGGCCAGAAATAATTCTATGAGTTCAATTATTACAAAATAGGGGAATATGAAAATTTTATTCAAAAGGGAAATTGAAAAATTATTTAGTAATAATTGAATATTATTTCAGGAAACAGGAACTCAAAAAATTGTATTTAAATAAAAATGACTAGAAAAAGGAAGTGAATACTCAATTTAGTCAAAACAGTCCATCTATATAAATAATGACTACAAAATATTATCAACATCTATGACCTAGACCATGCCCAGTTAATGAAGATGCCACCTTACTGAGGAGAGTTTTATTACTTTTCTTCATCAGTCATTCACTTATTCATGCATTTATTCCCTCATCCATTCAACAAATCTTTATAGGGTGTTTAATATATGTAATCTATCATTGTAATTTATTGTTTGTAGAAAAAATGAGTCACAAAATTTCCTGTAGTTTTATCCACACCCTTTGCAATATGACTTTGTAACTCTTCCCATCATATGTTACAATCTGTTTCTCCGCTTCTTGAATCTGAGCTGACTTTGTAACTTGCCTTGGGTTAAGAGAAGTGGTGGAAGCAACATGTGTCAGTTCCAAGCACAGGTCTCAAGCGATCTTACACACAGGAGCATCTCTGGGAAACCTGTGCAGCTACCACAGAAACTACCTGCATCATGATGTCTTTGCCCGGCCCAGTCTACTGTTTCCCCATATAAACAGCCAGCCAACCCTCACAAGTACAGTTACCTCATTCGCCACAGAAAGGGCTCAGTTGAAATTGAAAACCTGTTTAGCTGTGTCTAGCCTTAGCTGATGGAGAAGGCAATGGCATCCCACTCCAGTACTCTTGCCTGGAAAATCCCATGGATGGAGGAGCCTGGTGGGCTGCAGTCCATGGGATCGCTAAGAGTTGGACGTGAATGAGTGACTTCACTTGCACTTTTCACTTTCTTGCATTGGAGAAGGAAATGGCAACCCACTCCAGTGTTCTCGCCTGGAGAATCTCAGGGATGGGAGAGCCTAGTGGGCTGCCGTCTACGAGGTTGCACAGAGTTGGACACGACTGGATCGACTTAGCGGCAGCAGCCTTGGCAGCAGCCTTAGCTGACAGAGAAGGCAATGGCACCCCACTCCAGTATTCTTGCCTGGAAAATCCCATGGATAGAGGAGCCTGGTGGGCTGCCATCCATGGAGTTGCTAAGAGTTGGACATGATTGAGCGACTTCACTTTCACTTTTCACTTTCATGCTTTGGAGAAGGAAATGGCAACCCACTCCAGTGCTCTTGCCTGGGAAATCCCATAGACAGAAGAGACTTGTGGGCTACAGTCCCTGAAATCACAAAAGAGTCGAATACAATTTAGTGACTAAACAACAAAGCAATATAGTTTTCATAAAAGACTTAATCTAGTAAGACGTGGTACCTTCTGACATGTGTTCAATTTTTATGGATATTGTGAGTTATGTGTTTCATATTATGTCTTAAAATCACCAATATTTGCAAACACACATTACCATCTTGGCTTATTGAGCACATTTTCAAAATGTTGAATGACTTTGAGTTTTTTTTTTGTTTTTTTGCTGCAACAAAAGAAACTTTATTTTAAAATATTTTTTTACAGACATGGATGGCTGAAAAAGCTCTTTAGTTAACTGTATATGGAAGTAAAAAAACTTAATAAATAACATTCGTGTAATGGAACCTCTAAACATTAATACACTGGCAAGACAAATTGAACTTAAAGTGAAAATGAGTCTTAAAACTCGGCTATTGTCTGCAAGAATATTTATCACCTGTTTTATTCTTTACAGGTGACAATGATTAAATATTATTAACATAATTTTCTTATATTAGTGAATTTTTAAAAATAGTCCACAAAACTCTCATCTAAACTTCATTTTTTTTTTAACATTGATATACAAATGGGACTCTTCATTCTGGAGAAAGCATCAAGTTCCTTCCAGCCCTACTGAGGCCAAGAATGCCAGAATCCTAAAGAAGAAAGACTGAAAAGAATTGTCTCTATTTCTCAATTCTTTATTAGTAAAAGGCAGGGAAGAACTGGGGAGAGAGAAAGAGATAAGTAAAATGTCATTATACAGAAACGTTTGTTATTGTTGAAACTTGCAGTGACCACAATACAGAGGACAGGGTTCTGTTCCAGTATGTAGTATTTGCTACCCTTCCCAGGGGAAACTCACCCCTGCATAGGGCAGAGCTGCTCAATGCTCTATGTTTGAAGTTTTCAAATGAAAGGAAAGCCAATGTATGTATATACCCCAACTTCTTAATCCAGTCCTCTGTCAATGGACATTTAGGTTGTCTCCATGTCTTGGCAACTGTAAACAGCACTGCAATGAACATTGGGGTGCATGTATCTTTTTGAGCCATGTTTTTCTCTGGATATATGTCCTGAAGTGGTATTGCAAGGTCGTGGTAGCTCTATTTTTAGTCTTTTAATAAATAAGTCCATTTTCAACAACATAGATGAACATAGAGAGTGTCATACTGAGTGAAGTAAGATAGACTGAGAAAGAGAACTATCATATGACATCCCTTATACATGGAATCTAAAAAAGAAATGATACAAATGAACTTAGAAAACAGGAAGAGACTCACAGAAAGTGAACTCATGGTGGCAGAGGGGAAGGGATAATTAGGGTCTTTGGGAAGGTCATGTGCACACTGCTATATTTAAAATGGATAAACAACAAAAAACTATTGTATAGCACATGGAATTTTGTTCAGTGTTATGTGCCAGTCTGGATGGGAGGGTGATTTGGAGGAGAATGGATACATGTATCTGTATGGCTAAGTCTCTGCACTGTTCACCTGAAACTATCACAACACTGTTAATCAGCTATGCTGCTGCTGCTGCTGCTAAGTCACTTCAGTCGTGTCTGACTCCATGTGACCCATAGACAGAAGCCAACCAGGCTCCCTTGGCCCTGGGATTGTCCAGGCAACAACACTGGAGTGGGTTGCCATTTTCTTCTCCAATGCATGAAAGTGAAACGTGAAAGGGAAGTCTCTGAGTCGTATCTGACTGTTCACATCCCCATGGACTGCAGCCTACCAGGCTCCTCCATCCATGGGATTTCCCAGGCAAGAGTACTGAAGTGGGATGCCATCACCTTCTCTATATCCCAATACAAAATGTTTTTGGTGTTGAAATTAAAAAAAATAATAATAATAAAGGAAAGCCAAGTCTAAGAGAGAGGCAGGAGGTGTGGGCAAATTCAGGATCCAGCAAAAAGGCAAGGCAAAGCAAACAACCAAACAACATCCCCTTCTAGGTTTATTTTCTTACCAATTGGAGAAATATGAAGAATTTGAAAGACATTTTCATGAGAAAAGGAGACTGTAGAAATAGTGAAAAAGTGCATAGCCCTTTCTAGTACCTTTTAAAACAAAACAATTGTACAATATATCTGAAGAAAACCATACTTTGAAAAAATACATGAACCCCAATCTTCATTGTAGCACTATTTACAATGGCCACAATATGGGAGCAACCAAAATGTCCATCTACAGATAAGTGAATAAAGAAGTTGTGGTACATATATAGTGAAATATTAGCCCTATAAAATGAAATATTGCCATTTGCAGTAACATGGATGGTTCTGGAGATTATCATACTAGGTAAAGTAAGTCAGAGAGAGGAAGACAAATATTACATAGTATAACTTATAAGTAGAACTTAAAAACTGATACAAATGAACTTATTTACAAAACAGAAATAGATAATCAAACTTAGAAAGGAAATTTATAGTTATCAAAGGAAAAGTGTGTGTGTGGCAGGAACTATGAGGTTGGAATTAATGTAAGCACACTAATATAGATAAAATGTATAATCAACAAAGACCTATTATATAGCACAGGGACCTCTACCCAATATTCCACAATAACCTATATGCAAAAAGAATCTGAAAAAGAATAGATACATGAATATATATACATATAAAACAAAATCACTTTGCTGATTTTGTAACACATTATAAATCAACTATACTCCAATATCAAATAAAAATTTAACCAACTCAATACTATAAATCTTTAAAAAATTGTTTACGATTTCAAACCCAAATAAAGTAATTAATTGATCTAACAAGATTTGGAAATTTATATTTGAGTTTACTACAAAGCACTATGGATTATTCTTATTTAGAATTTTATCAACAAGAGTTCTGGGGTATTAAATTTTTATGTTTGAATAAAAATGTAATTTTTTGAAAAGTTTTTCAAATGTAACTTTTTTAAAGATAAGGAATCTTGAAAGGTTGCCTGGTGGTTTTTGAATAATGAGGTATTTTCAAAAATAGTTATCTTAGCTAGAGATTACATACAATTTAAAACAAAGTTTTTGAGTCCAGAGCTAACTTACATTGTCATTTATTTTGTAAATAGTTTTGTAAACTATTAGATATAACAAAGATGTAGTAATATAATTTATTAATTTAGACACTCAAGAGTAAAGTGTTTTAGCAAACTTTTGCTCCAAAACTATTTTCATTAGCAACTGTAACATTAAAAAAAAAACAACTTTTTTTAATGTGCTATGGAAATTTAAGAAAATTTATAGCTTAAAGTTGGACAATATACAGTCTATTCTAGATTTAGTCTTTCAGAGCTAAAAACACAAAGATATATCCTTTTCTTTTTTTTTTTTAAAGCCACCTAATTTTTTCAAGGAAGAAAATTTCATTTTTAAGAAAAGCTAAAGTTGGATATATGTGAAAAATATCCATCTGGGACAAAATGACATGAATTCAAAGAGCTAATATCTGTAGTGTAACAGTGATTTGCCAGTGATAGTCCTAGGCAGTTTGTTATATGTGACACTTATGATGTGCTTCAATGAATGAAAAATAAGAAGGAAAAATAAGTATATAGGGATTTGGGTCACTGATTGATCTCCATTTTAAAATCATTTTTCTGATATTTATTTCATCTGTTGTGCTGATATCCCCAAGTAATTTCTGGAAAAGCAGAGCTCCATTCAAAATTAATAACCTTGAAAAAGAGCTAGTCATTCAAGTCTGCCTGAAATTCAGATTTGTGATTACATGGCAACCTTTTTTTGATCTGTGTAAATATAGTGAAAACAATTGATGGTGGCTTTGGTGAGCACTTTTGTAATTGTAAAATACATTATAATATGTATCAATAATGTTGACTATAAAGATAATGGTTTAAGGCAGAAAATTTGGCCTTTGCATGCCAAAAAATTGCAATAGTAACTAAAACAATTTTAAAGCAAATCTCTTTGACAGACTACTGTTTTTCTACTTTCTAATATCTATTCCAAAGCCTGTTTTGTAATGCCACCTGTGCTCGTTTGTAAACATTCAGGCTAAGATCACATGTTTTGTTGTCACAAACAAGGTAATAGCTTGCACCTGGACCCAAAAAAATTCCCTAAGAAGATCTTGCTAGAAAGGAATTCATTGTATGAGCGAGTGTCTTATGTTCTTTCCTTTCATCAGATCTGTTGTTGTTTATGCCTTTTAGGGGCAGGAGAGAGAAGTTCTCTGTTGATAGTTATCAAGCCAGTATTTAAAAGGTAAAGAGGTTTCATTTTCTGCCTTTTGGTGTACCTATTGAAATTTACCATATTCTGTTCCTTGATAAAATATATACACAACAACAACAACACACACAGACACACACACTATCAGTGACAATAAAGGAACAACAAGGTTGTTCCATGAAGTTTGACTCAATTCAAAACCTTTTAGAAGTGTGTGTGGTGAATATAAGACCAAATCAGAAATATTTCTTTTAATGACTGTGAGTCTCTCTATGTTATTTTTGGCTGTTTTCCCCCCTTGCATCTTTCAGAATGAAAATGCAATTATCCAGGTGATTGGTCTGTGGGAGGAATGCTTTAGGCAGGAATGAGTATTTGACCAAAAATCCTGAAGGGACTCAGAAGGACAAGGAGCAAAACAATCTCTGTGATACTTTCACTCTCCGAGTGGTGGAATGTGCTTTTATTATTTCAACTTCTAGAGTCCAATAAGCTGACTGATAATTGTAGTCATCTCTGAATAGCTCAAGTGGGAGCAGTTGTTTCTCACAATTTCCCAAGTAAAATTCAATAGTTATGAGCTGTTCCATTCTGGGGATACACGAGTTGTTACAAGTGCTGGATTTTAGCAGAGTTAATTATTCTTATAAGAAACACTGAAGATGTAGATGAGAATTTTCCCTACAAAGGAATTAAGAATCAAACTTCCCAGACACCTTCTCTATTTTCCTTTGTTATAAAGCTGATTTTGGTATCAGCATTTGGGGGAAAAATTAATAAAACAGACAAATGATTGCATTGACTAGAATCCATGCTGGTGAAAAACAGTAAAGGAGAAGGAAACAAAAAGAAATACTACGTTACAAAAACACAAAATTAACACATCAGAAAAAATATTCTAATAACCTAGAGACTGGACATTAGCATGCTGGAAATTGCACAGACAATTCCAAAGTATCACTCTATAATGTTGGCTTTGCATTTTATTTGAAAGAGTAATTTTATTACTGGTGCTCCTTGATCACATTTGTAACTTCTCTAAATTATGATAGACCATGGAGTAGCATTGATTAACACATGCTTAAGGGTCTGATTCTGTTTTCTATGTTCTAGGACCATATAGAGTCTATAGATGGTCCAGAATGAAGCAAGCTTCAATTACTGGTTTGAGCTATCAACAGGGAGATCACATCCTCCTAACCTTATACTGGAGAAGGGAATGGCAAACCACTTCAGTATTCTTGTNGACTGAGCAACTGAACTGAACTGACTTAACCTTATACTCTTTATTCTGAACTGAATTCTTTACAAGATATGACATTTAGCACAATAGCACCTAGTGGGATAAGACCAATTTTTCATATTCTCTTTTTTTCTTCAGTTCAGTTCAGTTGCTCAGTCGTCATTCACATTTTTCTGTTAACTATTTTCTGATACATCTTTCTTAATGCTATAATGAAGTCATTGACATTGAAACCATTGAATGGATTATATGAATATTTTAGAGTATATGGTAACATCATCACCCTCCTTTAGTAAATCACAGGAATCTGTGGAACCTTGATATTCATTCTCAACATAACACCATAGTAGAAGACCAACTAAATGTTTGTTAGGTAGGAAGTTAGGCGTGAACAACAAAGCGGTGGCCTAGATGAAAAGGAAGCAAGCTGATCTCTAAACCTCACACTAGACATGTCCAGGATAGATCACAGATATGCTACAAAAGTAATTACAGAGACTTTTCCAATGTCTGTGCATGTGTCCTAGGCACACAATACATGCAAATTAACCCCAGGGCTTTCTCCAACTCTGGCACCTGCACCCTTGATGCACAGCTGTGTCCTAAAGTAACTTTAGGCAGTCAGGAACCCATTAGTGTTCATAAACATTATATACATTTGTACATCTGATTATAATAGATTGAATTATGGGAAAGACATGCACAATAGAGCCTGTTAGGTAACTTGTAACTGTGAATGAAAACTCTTAATCCATGCCCTCCTAGATGAATTTAACAGCTCTATTTTGCATGTGCCCAGATATACTCCCTTCCCTCAAGGCCAAGAGCATGATCCTTGGCCTCAAGCATATGCCCTTTTGCATTCCATTTTCTAATTAGCTGTGGGTACAAGCCCTATTTTGAACAGGGCAGAACCAAGAAGAGGAGACAAGAAGTATAAAAAGGGAAGCCAAGGAAGATTGTGGCCACTCCCTTGGGATTGGCCTGCTCAATATACTATTGAGTATACTAGGAGTATACTATCTGCTGTCTGTTTAATAAAAGTTCTGTCTGCTTGAGCCATAGCTGAGCTGTAACTAGTCAGTTGTTTTGAATCCTTGCTACAATGAGACAAGAGCTGAGAAATCCTGGCTACTTGAACTATAATTAGCCCATCACTCCAAGTTTTGTTTTGATTATACAAGGATCAAGGGGGAGATAAACCTACCTGACTTGTTTAAACGAATTATCAGACATACTGGGGTATTTATGATGTTCATAGAATTATGCCAAGTATGGTCTATATGGTGGAAGCATAATATCTTAAATTCAAAATGATATTCAATAAAGTTCTCATGAAATACTTATATACTTAAATTAATCATGGTAGCTTCATGTAAGACATAATCATCTTTTTGAATGGGTTCTCAAAAACTGAAGTATTTAGAATATAAAATTTCAATATAAATTTGATGAATGAGTAGATTAATTCATGATTAGGTTATTAAATATGTATCTATAAAATGAAATTAATGCCTATAGAATGTGTAATATTTGTTTGTATGTTACTATATGCATTTTTATAATATTGCTAGTGCTCCAGGTTAAGAATTATGGTTAAACAGATTTTTAGAAGTATTTAGGCAGGATGCAGATGTCCACCACTCCCTACTGTAATATATGTCCATATTATATTATATATTATATTGCTTATCTAGAAATATAAAGCATTTTATTTTGCAAACTTGCAAAACTCTTAAGATTTCAAAATATGAAATAGACATATTGAAAAAGCAAAGTATTACAGCATCAAATTCCTCATTTGTTTATACTTACAGTATTCCTGTGTTCTATAATTGCCTGGGAATCACTATTAGTTTATTTTGTCTGAGAGACACTTTTGAAAACAAAAGTATTGGTTGTTTTCAGCTTAGAAATACAGTCCATTTGAATCAACCATTTGGCCTAGTTAAATTTTCAAGGACAAAACTCAATTTTAAAACCATGTGTATCCTAACAAGTCATTGATATTGATATCTGGTAAAATATTTGGGGAGAATTTTAATAATCCTCACTGGATGTCTTAATGATTTCCAACAAGATAATGCTGTGGATAAAATGAACACAATAGGTCTTACTCATAATTATCTCAGAGTTAGGTACACAGAGTGTTCCTTAGGTTTTCCTTAGATTAATAATATATATGGATAATTTAAAATTTCTGTCTGGTGGCTCATTGGTTGTGTGACTTTTCTCAATTTAGGTAACTTCAATAAGCTTTAGTGTACTTTTCTAGAAAGAAACTGTTATGAGCATAAAGATAGTCTGTGCAGTGTGTGTGACCTTCAGTAATAATTTCATGTATTGTGTTTGTTATTGCATACTAATTAGAAAACACATTGGAAGGCAGTGGCACATAGTCAAAGTAATAAATCAAAGGCTTTGCTGTTTTGTTCTGGTATGCATTGTTTGTTTTTCTAGTTGTTCTATACATTCTATTTTTTATTCACATTTTCTTCTGAGTAATATCACCATTAGTTTACCTTCTCTGAATACATGCCAACAGATGGCTGAAAGGTAGTATCTTGAATGCCAAAGTACCAGTGGACATTATTACCTGAATCTATAGACACTCTGTATCTGGGTCACTGAGAATAAATTATATATTGCTGTCAAGTCATACTGCAAAATGGGGTTAAACTGGTCCACTGTAGTCTTATACCATCTGTACATGTTTTATTTCATTGCTTATCTTCGGTACTCAACTCTGTATACAGTGGATTCTAAATAACTCATGAAAATTATGAAACAAAATGTTAAGTCAAAAACTACATCATTTATCCTATGAATAGAGTACATTATTCCTCTCATTGTATTACTATTACAATTAGAGATGGTTTTATGAACAGCATCAAATCCTATATCTGTAAATACCATAGGCTGAGAAATGTGACTCACTGTAAATAATTTTGCTCAATGAAAATGTAAGATCTGGTTTAAAATAATGAGTTATTTCTCAGTGTTTTACACTATTTTGAAAAGTACTGCAGAATATTCTAGATTTGACATGACAGCAATACACTCTTACCACAAATGAAAATGTTTATTGCTTCCTTTCCTCTCCAACCTTGGCACAAGGTGTACAAAATATTTGTTTCTACATTTATTGCCATCTGTTGTATGACATTAAGATCAACTGCCCTTTTATTCTGTTTAGTGCTTTTTAGGGTTTTTCTTTGGCATTCAGGTCATACCATATGATTTTCTGGCTTTGTGCCCACTGGTGGACATCTGGAATAATTGGTTTAAATAAGTTTGTGCTTGTTGCTAGGTCTGGTAGAGACATAGCTCTCAATGATCAATTCTTTAGATTATCTGCTGGAGTAAATTGGTTTCATTCCAGTAGAATATATTCCATTGCACTTATTTTCAAAGTCATCCAATCTCCTGTGTAATATTTTGGTTTCTTTCCAGTTCTTGCATCTGCAGTCTTGTATTTTGATTACAGTTGACTTGAATATTCTCAACTTTATATCTATGCTTTAAGTATTTATAGACTCCTTATAATTTAGGAAGTAATTTCTCCTTTACTCTGCACATTATTTATTCTATGAGTCTATAATATAAAAAAAAAATGAAATAGCTAAGTCGTGTCCAACTCTTTGTGATCCCATGGACTGTAGCCTACCAGGCTCCTCCCTCCATGGGATTCTCCAGGCAAGAATATTGGAGTGGGTTGCCAGTTCAGTTCAGTTCATTCGCTCAATCATGTCTGACTCTTTGTGACCCCATGATTTGCAGCACGCCAGGCCTCCCTGTCCATCACCAACTCCTGGAATTGACCCAAACTCGTGCTCATCTAGTCGGTGATGCCAT